>BDUI01002749.1:124698-139895 GCA_002335545.1 Apodemus speciosus | reverse complement strand
TTTCTTTCTTTCTTTCTTTCTTTCTTTTTCTTTTTCTTTCTTTCTCTCTTTTTCTTTCTTTTTTTGCTGGAGTGGATGCTAGAGAGGACACAGGGTGTTTGGAAAGAGTATAAATATAGCTCAACAGACAGTGAATGACACTCTTGCATTGGCTCAACTTGCAACTCTTCGCTGGTCTTCCTTGGGTTTCTTTGGCATTGGCCTTTGCTGAAGACACTGTTCCAATGGCTTGTTTTGCTTTCTTTGCTGATCTTTGCTTGTTGTGACTTCATAAAGAGAAATGTACCTAAGAACTGGTGATAGTCTGACTGCTTTTTTTTTTTTTTTTTTTTTTTTTTGCTTCCATGGACTGGTGTGTGTTGGTAGAGCCTCACTATTTCTTCTGGATATAGATACTATAACCTTAATAGGTTGCATTTAGTCTGAAGAGAAAGAAAGAAGAAAAAGCAGTGTGTATGCATATGTGAGGGCAATTAATGCTATCTGAAGCTGTTGCCATGCATGTATTAGCAACAGGATGTTAGAAATTAAAGAGAAGCTTACACATGGTTACCCTTCAGAAGTAGCTTTACGTGAACACCGACTACTTTTAATCATGCCACTGTATCCATTATTCAGTCGAGGGACATCTGCGTTGTTTCCAGCTTCTGGCTATTTTAAATAAGGTTGCTATAAACATAGCAGAGCATGTGTTCTTGTGGTGTGGTTGAGCATCTTTTAGGTATACGCCAGGAGTGGTAGAGTTGAGTCTTCACGTAGAACTATTTTCAGTTATCTGAGGACAGGAGGTGCCAGATTGAGTTGCAGAGTGGGTGTACCAGTTTGTAACCCCAACAGCAGTAGAGGAGTGTTCCTCTTTCTCACATGCTTCCCAGCATCTGCTGTCACATCAGTTTTTGACCTTAGCCATTCTGACGGGTGTGAGGTGGAATCACAGAGTTGTTTTGATTTGCATTTCCCTGATGACTAAGGATGTCAAATATTTCTTTAAGCGCCACTTGTCCCTCCAAGATTCCTCTGTTGAGAATTTTCTGTTTAGCTCTCTACCAAATTTAACAAATAAAAATTTAAAAATAACCACAACGTTTGCCTGCTAAATATTGCTAAAGTGTAAGTAGACCTGAAAACCCATGTTCAATACAAATAGAAAAGTAAATTTTAAAATAAAACGGCTTTTGAATTGTTCATTTGAAGTTTACAGGTGTGATAAAACTGAAATTGTAACATCTCCTGAGTCCTACTTTTTTTCTTCTATTTTCTCTAACCATTATTTAGGCACAAAAAAACCTGGATATATTTTTTTGGCATTTCTCGTGTGAGTTATACACATCTGTACCTTTGAATTTTCCATGAGTGATGATGTCACAATAACTTAATATTTAAAGATGGTATGCTTTGAATCTCCAGCTCATATTTTTACCAACATTTCATACTTATTTTCTTTAATACAAAGTCATTTTTGCTATGCATATCTGACTGAATCAAAGTCATTCATATGCGTTTGGTTTTCATACTAGACAGAACTTGCTCATTTTCATTTTAATTGAATTTGATACTTCAAAGATCCATAATGAATCCACATAAGTCTAAATCTCTTCTTAAAATGTCTGCAGATCCAGTGCCTGACAATAAAGATCAATAAATACTTGGCAAAGAATAAGTTTGTTAATAAAAATTAAAAAACCTGGTTTAACAAAGTTTGCGCCTGAATACTACATTTACTTTAACACATTATGTATAAGGGGATGTATCCACATTTGATTATTGGTCTTATGATTTAAGAGATTTGCGATGTTATTTTATCAAAACATTCTTTCAATCTAAATTCACACTTCTGCATGTCTTGATGTTTGTTTTTCATTGATTTTGTTTTTCTCACCTTTGAAGTTCACTAATTATAATTCTTAAGACCACAGTTAATTACAAATGATACATACTATTTGGCACCATAAAAGAGGAAATTATTACATATTAATGTATGCTCTAAAATTGTCACTGCTTGGTATGTGAGCTTCATCTCTGTCTCTGGAGAGAAAAGTTAAATCACCATCATTTATTCTTCCACTTACGAGTATGCAATATTTTTATAGTGACCAAAGACCAGCAAAATAATGAAGAGTAAACTCCTTGTTTATATTTATAGAATTTGGTTTTTATATTAGTGGAGGAAATATTCAGTCAGGAAAACATATCTGTATAACTATGCTACTTAATAGCTCTTAATAGTGTTAATGAGCATGCAGAATAAAGGTGAAAAATTGTAACATGATCTGGGAAGTTATGAGACATTTCGAGATGAAACAATGCTTGATTCATTCAAATATTAGTACATGCTCATCTAAGAATTGTTGTATCTGAAGAATATCTATATAAAGAATAATGCTGTAATTGTTTGAGATACAGGCACTTCTTACTCTGAGAGGATTTATGATTAAACATGCCTAGGCAAAGGTGCTAGATGTTGTATTGGGACCCAGGTTTACATAAGAAGAGGACATATGGCCTTATTAATGTAAATAACCAGAAGATTTTTATATGATTTCTGATGTCTAATGATGACTGATATTGGCAAGATTGTTCATATTGGTGGGTATGATTGATGTGCTTATTTACTAGGGTTATGCCTATCCTTGACACTGGCTTATATTGCATTGGCTTCTAGATATCAGAAATTTTAGCATTAAATTTCATATTCAAAGCTATATGTATTTTTTAGACCCAGTCTCTCCATATATTATATATTGGCTATATTGTAGACTGGCTTAGAATTCACTGTACATACCAGAGTACCCTCAATTTTTTGCCTTTATCCTGCTTCTGTGCTTAAATTATAAGTATGCAACAGAATGGTTAGTCCTTTAGTTATGTGGTTGATGGTACCAGGTAGTGGTTGTGGTGGTGTTGGTAGTGGCAGTTTTACTGGTAGTCCTATGCATTTTTACCAGATTTCCATAGTGAGAATCCATTTGTTTGTTCCTGTACTCATGAGCTTTTAATTAAGTAGGATCATCTGATAGACAAAGTATGGATCAGAGACTTAGGGAAAGACCATCCAGAGACTGCCCTACCTAGGGATCCACCCCATATACAGTTATCAAACCCAGACTTTATTGTGGATGCCAACAAGTGCTTCCTGACAGGAGTTTGATATAGCTGTCACCTGGGAGGCTCTGCCCRTGCATGACAAATACAGAGGGGGACCTYGCTACCAACCATTAAACTAAGCACAGGGTCCCCAATCGAGGACCTAGAGAAAGAACCCAAGGAGCTGAAGGGGTTTTTGTAGCACCATAGGAGGAACAACAATATGAACCACCCAGTAATCCCAGTGCTCCCAGGAACTAAACTACCAACCAAAGAGTACACATGGAGGGACCCATGGCTCCAGATATATATGAAGCCAAGGCTGGTCTTCTCTGGCATCAAACAGAGTAGAGGCTCTTGGTCCTGAGAAGGCTATATGACCCAGTATAGGGGAATGCCAAGACAGGGAAGCAGGAGTGGGTGGATTGGTGAGCAGGGGGAGGGGATATTTTTATGGGGTTTTGGGGGGAACCAGATTAGGGGACAGCATTTGAAATGTAAAGAATATATCTAATAAAAAACAAAGAAGAATCTTAATGTGATTTTTAAATGCATGAAATTGAATGTAATAAACAGTAACAGAATTTGAAATCAGAGCACATTCTGGAATATAAACCTCAAGGAGGCAGAAAATATAACTAGCATGATGGAAAAAGAACCAGTTCAAGGGTGAGAAAATAATGGATAAAGAAGTTAGGGAAAGGAATTAAAGGTATAAAAGTATAGTATGAATTATACTCAAAGATAACACAATTATTTAAAATTATTTTTTACATTAAACTAAATTGTAAAACTGTGTTCTTTGCCCATTAGGAAAAAGGAAAAGTGAAACAGAAGAATTAGAATACTAAAAAGCAAACATAATTAAAACATTTTTGAAGTAGTCAAAACTCTAACATACAAATACCTTGTGTAATATGGGTTTYAATAAACCAATCAGAGAAAACAAAGAAATGATAAACAAGACAAAATAAAATGCTGTTTGACAATTCCCAAACTTCAGTGCATGTGTAATAGTGTGGAACAATTAAGCAAGTGGTTGACAGATGGTAAGAGTCAGGTTATTCACAGTTTAGAATGAGATAGAAGTAAGCAAGTGGAAGCAGATAAATGGAACATATGGCAAAGGAATAGAGTTGGAGACATAGAGTAAACTCATATTCTGCTTAAGTAGGTATAACTAGCAAAATATATTAACAGTTATACATACACACAGGTTAGCAAATATCCTCAGGGAGGACCTGGAGGCATGACTCATAAGTAGCAACAACTGTACTTATATTCTCGTTTCAGTTTCCAATTCTCTCTCTCTCCTTTTTAATTTTCAGTAAAAAATAGTTTCTATAACAATGCCTGATTCTGAAACTAGAGTGCAAATAATCATTGCATATGAGTCATCTATATATGATTACATATGATTCATATATATGATTATATATGAATCACCTTGAAGAATAAGAACAGGAGATAGAGCTGGAAAACAAAGTTCTCAGTAAAAGTAGGGATAGAAGTGGGATGGGGGTCAATATGATCAAAGCAGTTCATATGCAGAGATGGAAATATATCAAAAGTCATTATTTTGCATGATTATTATATGCTAGTAAAATGTAAAATTTTTTAATATTGACAAAACTTGAACTACAAAATCAATAGCATTAGATTATATATTTGTATCTAATATATATCTGTAAGTATGACTAAGTTCTTTAAAAGAGAATGAATTAAAATTATGGCCATGAGGTCATACATGATATGTGAGAACACAATTGTTATGTGAAAATAAGGGTTCACAAAAGTAATTAACTTGTGTTCCTAAGATTAAGATATCCTGTATTTAAGAACTCTCACATATATAAAATAGGCTATTTCTGGAGGAAAAGGAGAAGGGATTTGCTTAAAGGAGTCAAATAGAAACCCTATGAAGATCAATACAGAAGATGGAAAAAATGTGGTTAATATTGGAATCACTACTGATGAATGCCATGAGCCAATAAGGATTTGAAATGCCAAGACTCATGAATTCTCTGTGAGTAATATGTGGAGACATTTAGATATTTTTAAAAACTTCTTTATTAAGGGTTATTACATGCTTCAACCTCCCTTTTAGCCTACCTACAAAAAAAGTTGGGAGATATTTTAATAGGAATAGGAGTTGCGAACCTGTTTAGAATTAATTCTTTGGGGTTGTTCCAATCTTCATTGTCAGAATATCAGAAGTCCATTCCAAAACACCAAACATGAGTCGATAGAAGTGGTTTTATCCAGAAGAAACTGTGAGGCATTGCTGAATTGTCATGAGTTCACAGAAGTGTCAAACAGCTGGGAAATGAGGCACATTTCTCTCTACAAGTGAAGATCAGTAAAGGCCAGCAAAGTGCTGCAAGGCGAACCAATGCAAGAACATTGTCTCACTGGCTGTGGGTTATATTTATATTCTAACTATCACAAATCTGCTCCAGCATCTGCTCCAGCAATACATGATGTGTCCTTTTATAGGACAGCTTCCAAAAAAATGCATCTGCTTACACAAACCATCCTCTCATATTTCTGTGGCAAGAAACATCCTCTCATCAGACAGCTTCTAGAAAAATATCACATGTCACAACTGACTCTCCAAAGAAACCAGAGATTTCCACTTCAAATGTGGTTAAGTAACACTTTCTTTTCATATTTCTGCAAACTATGAGAGTATGTATTATGTACCTCTTTTTTCCATTAATTTATTTACTTTACATCCTGATCACAGCCTTACCTGTCCTCCATTTCCTCCCTCCTATACCCTCCTTCCCACTACCCACTCCCCTTCTCCACTGAGGAGGAGGTACCTTCGGGATACCAATCTACACTGGCATATCAAGTCACTGCAGGCCTGGGTTCATCCACTCCACTTACCTAGAGAAAGCAGCCAGTTAGAGGCATAGGATCCACAGGCAGACAACAGAATCGGGAACAGGCTTTGCTCCAGTTGTTGGGGAATCCGCATGAAATCCAAGCTACCCTTCTGCTACCTGAAAATTCAGATTAGTTCTACTTCAAGACTCAGACATAACACTCATGTCCTATACCCAAAACATGTTCCATTACACCACAAGGACACGCATTTCACCATGTTCATAGCAGCTTTACTCATAACAGAAACTGGAAATAACCTAGATGTCTCTCAAAGAATGGATAAAGAAAATGTGGTTTATTTACACAATGGAATACTACTCAGCTATTAGAAACATGGACATCATGAAATTTGTAAGCAAATAGATAGAACTAGAAAATATCATCCTGAGTTACATACTCAGACTGAAAAGTACAAACATGGAGTGTACTCATTTGTAAGTGGGTTTTAGCCTTTAAGTACAGGATACTAACAACAATCCATAGACCTAAGAAAGTAAATAAGAGGGTAAAAGGGAAGATGTTTGAATTTCACTCAGAAGAAGAAATAAGTCATGGGTAGTGGAGGGAGGGAGGGAACTGGAAGGAAGAGGGTATGGAAGAGTTGGGGAGAGTTGGGAAGAGAAGACCAGGAGAGTAAATGGAAATCACCAGCATTGGTTGGAGGAGGGAGTCTCGACATGTCAGTGACCTGGTGTAGGGGGTCTGAAATGGCCATCTCATGTAGTCAGGACTCTCAGAGGAGGGGTACCAACACGAACCTACCCACAAAAGCTTTAACCCGAAGTTTGTCAAACCTATAAGAAGTGCAGAGACAATGTTAGAGCAGAGAGTGAAGGAATGGTTAACAAATGACTGACCAATTTGTTAACCATCCCATCAGCAAGAACCGATCTCTGACAGCATTAATGATGGTTTGTTATATGAAGCCTAGCATAACTCTTCTTTGAGAGACTCTAACACCTTCATAGACCCAAAGCTCCCCTGAGACAGTGCTCAGGGAGTCTTGTGGAAAGTTGGGGGCAGCACTGAGGCACCAGAGGGGTTAGGGACTCCACAGAAGACCAATATGTACTTCTTTTTGGGGGGTAGGGTGGCTTTTGGGGGAGCTTTATCTTCTCTCCTTTTTTTCTCTCTTTTAAATTAGATATTTTCTTTATTTACATTTCAAATGTTATCACTTTTCCAGGTTTCCATCTTTGAAACCCGTATCCCATCCCCCCTGCTTCTGTGAAGGTGTTTCCCTACCCACCCAGCGTCTCCTGCCTCCCCACCCTTAAACTGCCCTATACTGGGGCATCAAGCCTTCATAGGACCTGACAGGAACCTGATATAGCTGTCTCCTGTGAGCTTCTGCCAAATCCTGACAAATACAGAGACAGGTGCTGGCAGCCAATCATGGGGACTGAGCACAAGGTCCCCAATGGAGGAGTTAGAGAAAGGACTAAAGGAGCAACTTTAGGAACTCATAGAAACAACTCATAGGAACAACAATAATATCAACAAGCCAGACCCCTCAGAACTCCTAGGGACTAATCCAACAACCAAGTAGTACACATGGAGGGACCCATGGCTCCAGCCTCATATGTAACAGAGGATGGTCATGTGTACTTTTAAGATATAAAAATCTTTTTTTTTCTACAGCAGTCAGGCAAACCCCAATAGACCTCTAGGAATGAATACATGTATACATGGGAATACACCAAAGGACATAGTGCAGAAAAATTGATATTAATATCCTTACTCCCCTTTCTTGAAAATATGGAGTAAAATTTCAACACCTTTTTTGGAGCAGTTTCAAACACATTTTTGAAAGTACTAACATTCTAAATTACATAAACACATGATACATAGGGAAAATAAAATAATGCTAAGTAAGATAAAACACAAATTACATGTTAAGTGGCAGGAGAAATTAAGCAAATGAAAGTGGAAACATGAAAAGACAATTTTATTTAAAATAGCAAGGAGATCTCTAAAAAGATAATTAACCACAATAAAATTTAAAGGCATACTCATTCTCATTCCTATAAGAAAAGCTATGTATAAGGAAAGTGTATAAACACAAGAAGTTTGATAATGTTTACATTATAAATCTTATTTCTTAGGCAGCAATGAGCTAATAGTAAATGCACACAAAATTTGATAGAAAATAGTATCATTTCTTGTAATTATGGACATCCTCAGTTATTTGTTTGTTTGGATTGGGTTTTTTCAATAAAAGGTTTCTCTGTGTAGCCCTGGCTGTCCTGGAACTCACTCCATAGACCAGGCTGCCCTCAAACTCAGGAATCTGCCTGCCTCTGCCTCCCAAGTGCTGGGATTACAGGCATGCGCCACAAACACCAAGCTCTCATTTATTAAAAGATTATACCAATGAAGACAATTCCATCTAGCATAGTATTGCAATCCATGAAATGTTTATGAATATTCAAATTGAATTGATATCTTTAGATTTATTTTCTCCTTTCTGGAGCAGTGCTGCCTGAGTAGTACCTGTGTGTCTAGTGCCTGCAGAAGTTAGAAGACAGGATTAGATGTTATAAAAAGGGATAAGTAACACCGTGGTCACTGTAGAGCTTTCTAACTGGAGGCTCATTGGAGAGAGGAAATTCCAGGGATGTAGTATTTTAATGAGTGACTCCCACTATGATAGACAGTGATCATGCTATCTGTAACATTCTTTCTTTAGGTTCAATCTCCAGCAAGAAACACAAATTGTACACTAGTTAAGGATGGTTGTGAGCCATCATAGGTTGCTACAAAACTAATGATAATCCTCTTTGGAAACAAAGAATTCTTAAACCGACTTTCTAGTCTCCTGACTAAAATTTATCTCTCTCTCACACACACACCATTTAAATAGATAAATAGATAAAAATATTCACACGCTACAATGTGTGATGTAAACAATGGTCAAAATTTTATTTTTCATTTTGATAGAATAACCATAAATTTATTTTCCAACAATTAGAAGGTATCTTATTAAAGTATACTCCAGGAATTGAAACACCTATCAACGATGGGTGGGTGGGTGGGGAACACACTCATAAATGCAAGGGAGGTATTGAATAGGGTTTTGTGGAGGGGAAATTGTGAAGGGGGATAACACTTGAAATTTCAATAAATAAAATAACCAATAAAAAGGAAAAAAAGACCTATTAGTTGACTGATCATTTATTTGATTTATTTATATTTATTAATACTTATTCACTTAATTTTGAGATATAATCTCACTGTGTAAAACTGGTTTGCCTGGAACTCATTATTAATATCCCAGTGATCTGTTTGCCTCTTAGTTGATAATTGCTGTGATTAGAAGCATGTCTTCCATAACTGGCAAAAATGATTATATGCCTTGTATTAAATGTTTACATATTATGATATTTCAAAATGACACTGTTATTTTCATTTTTTTCAAAACAACTAATAGGAAATATGAGACTACAATTAGGGAAAGCATCTCCTGTGACTTTTATATAGCTGAGACCTCAGTGACTTCCTTACGTATTCCAAGACCCATCCTTGTGCATCAGAAACTCTTATAGATTTTATTTCAAAACATGAACTCAGAATGATAGGCAAGAACAAGTCTGTTTATTTATCCTCAATTATGATGCAACATCATAATTATCCTGCCTTCCTCTACTATAAGAATTATCATTCTTGTCATTGCAATCAAAGTTCACCAGAAAAATAGAAAAACAAATCAAATAATAGGCTGCTAGATGCATGAATGGATGGATAGATGGGTAGATAGAAGCAAAGTGGAAAGTTTGGAAGATAGATGAGCTAAACAAGTATCTTCTTAAGTTGCTTCTCTTATGGTTTTTAATAAAAAAGAAGCAAATATACAATACAGAGTTGCTTCTTTTCTTCTTTGTATTGATCTTCTTATCCATCAAGAGCCATAGATATAAAATAGTCAGGACCTTCTCTCCAAGCCATAAGAATAATCAATGTACAGCTATACTTTTAGCAGTATAAGCACTACATGATCTGTGAGTAAAACCTTCATATACACACACACACACACACATATATGTGTGTGTGTGCAATCATATATATGCATAACCACCCATAAACACATACACAATACAGATATACATATATGCATATATGTTTAAATGAATATATGCATATACACATTTAGAAATATAGTTATATGCACACACTCATATAGACATGTAGACATATACAGATCTTTACATATGTACATATAAACCTATACATATTTACACAGATGCACATGCATTTACATACTTATACATATACTATATTTCTGTATATATGTATGTATGTGTGTATATATATATATATATATATACACACGTCTACAAATCATGTATGTGTATATTGTTTGTGTATAAATGTGGGTCTGTCTGTATTGATTGATTTAGGCACACCTAATCATTACCTTTCAATCTTCAATCGGTTTTATTATGGTAATGACTAGAACTACAGGCCAAAAGCACTGTCATTAGCTTGTTTTCTTGACTGACAAAGATGTAATGCAAGTTACTGGTGCTAAAAGAAACTATTATATTGTCTACTATTGATATTTTTTATTTGTGAGGAATACTTTACAGGTTATTCATGATTATTATAAATTGTTAAGATATATACCAGTATATACCTTAGAAGATTAATTTATTGTCATTCATTGCCAAATAGAAAAAGATAAAAATATGAAAATAAATTGATATGATTTGAAATATAAATATCATAATGTAAATGTATGGTAAATATATCTTGATTAATATAAACAGTTGAATATTAATGAAAGTTTATTAGTTTTCTCAAAAGCTTTGAAAGATGATAAAATATTGAATATAGTTTTGTTTTCATGTCTAGTCAAATATGTTTTCAATTTCTCTTCTGTGCTGTAATTGTTACTTTGTTCTTTAGGCAAATTATACTTCTTTAGATTTTTTAAATGCTTTAATTTTTACCAAAAGTATATGTTTTATGAACTTTTGTCTTGCTATCTATCTTTCTTATAAAACTATTGACTCAGAGTTTATTTTTCTTGTGCTTTTAGTAATAATGCATTGCCATCCTAGGTAGATAAGGCCAAGAGTAAAATAAATATACCTGAATACTGAAAAGCTAACTTTTATGGATGATTACATTATGAAAAATGTAAAATAGAAAAATAAAATGTACATCAATGGAAGGAGAGTGAGTTATTATTTTCATGGCTTTTAAAGGAAAATAATAAAGTGTATTGCAAATGAAGGGGAGTCACGGTTAAGCATGTGTGTAAACATGCTGSCATTGGCTTTATACTGCAAAATGTCCCCAAAGTGCTGTTTCCTTGGAAACTACAAATTAAGTTAACTATGGAAACCTGTGCCTTGAAATCCTTCATCCAAAATTCTCTACCAGGGTCATGAATTAAATCATGCTTGGTTAAAAAAAAAAAAAGGTAATCTAAATACCTCTGCAAATAATAGAACTAAATTTTAATTATGTGATTCCAAACAACAAAATTACCAATAACCCCTGACTTCAGGAAATAATTTGTTATAATTGAGAAAGAAAGTAGTCATGTTCCAAAATGTGGGTCACTGAACATTTCCCTAAAGGAATGTTGCTTTCTGTTCTCCTTTTCCTGATTTCCTCTGTATGAATTGGTGAACGTACATTTCTTTATTGAACAAATAGTTACTTTCATTTTTATAAAGTACAATTTTTGGTATTGTACTTTCTTCTGAAAGRACTTGATTGAGAATTCCATAAGTAAAATTAGTATGTCTTGAAAAAATCTGCACTTCCATTTCCTTCTTTCCCATTCTTCTGTATACCCCCTATTTTCTCTCCTGCATTCAGTCCACTGAGTGGACTTAGTGTTGTGTGTATGRCAATGCATGTAGGACCACTCACTGCAATTGTTAACAGAGTAGTGCCAGAAGTAAAGTAACCCTACTCCTACCAGGTGTCAATCAACAATCATTCCTCAGGTTGTAAAGGTGAGACTTCATGAGCTCCTTTGCCACTTGTGTTGGCATTTTGCTTGCCCTGATCCTGTGCAGGTCTTGTGAATGTAGGTATGAGTTCATGTGTCCAATGCTATCACTATGCTGAAAACACATATATTTTTCTTTTTTGTATTGGATATTTTATTTATTTACATTTCAAATATTATCCCCTTTYCCAGTTTGCCTCCAGAAATCCCCATCCCATCATCCCTCCCCCTGCTTCTATGAGGGTGCTCCCCCACCTATCCACCCCCTCCTACCACCTCACATTGTCATCGAGCCTTCCCAGGACAAAGGGCTTCTGCTCCCACTGATGCCCAACAAGGCTATTCTCTACTACATATGCACCTGGAGCCATGGGTTCTTCCGTGTGTAGTCTTTGATTGATGGTTTAGTCCCTCGGAGCTCTGGTGAGGGGGAGGTCTGGTTAGTTGACATTGTTGTTCTTTCTATGTGATTGAAAAACTCTTCAGCTCCCTCCTTCAGTCCTTTCTCTAATTCCCCCATGCTCAGTCCAATGGTTGGCTGCAAGCATCTGCCTATTTGTCAGGCTCTGGCAGAGCCTGTCAGGAGACAGCTATATCAGGCTCCTGTCAGCAAGCACTTCTTGGCATCCAAAATAGTGTCAGTGTTTGGCGTCTCTCTCTATGGGATAGATCCCCAGGTGGGGCAGTTTCTGGATGGCCTTTCCTTCAGTCTCTGCTCTACAATTTTTCTCCATATTTCCTCCTGTATGAGTATTTTGTTCCCCTTTCTAAGAATGAAGCATCCACACTTTGGTCTTCCTACTTCTAGAGCTTCATGTGGTCTGTAAATTGTATCTTGGGTAATCTTGGGCCAATACCTCACTTGGGATGATATATTCTAGTTCCATTCATTTGCCAAAGAATTTCATGTGTTCAGTGTTTTTAATAGATAAGAAGTACTCCATTGTGTAAACATACCACATTTTCTGTATCTTTTCCTCCACTGAAAGACATCTGGGTTGTTTCTAGCTCCTGGCTATTAAAAATAAGTCTGCTATGAACATAGTGGAACATATGTCCTTTTATACATTGGAACTTCTTTTAGGTATATGGTCAGGAGTAGTATAGCAGGGTCCTCAGAAAATACTATATCCAAATTTCTGAGAAATTGCCAGACTGATTTCCAGAGTGGTTGTACCTGCTTGCAATCCCACCAACAATGGAGGAGTGTTCCTCTTTCTCCACATCCTGGTCAGCACCTGCTGTCACATGAGTTTTTGATCCTAGCCAATCTGACTGGTGTGAGGTGGAATTTCAGGGTTGCTTTGATTTGCATTTCCCTGATGACTAAGGATGTTGAACATTTCTTTAGGTGCTTCTCAGCCATTCAGTATTTATCAGTTGAGAAATCTTTATGTCTGTACACCATTTATTACAGGCTTGTTTGATTATCTGGAGTCTAATTTCTTGAGTTCTTTGTATATACTGGATATTAGCCCTCTATTGGATATAAGGTTGGTAAAGTCTTTTCCTAGTCTGTTGGTTGTTGTTTTGTCCTATTGACAGTGTCCTTTGCTTTACAGAAGCTTTTCAATTTTATGAGGTCCCATTAGTTGATTTTTGGTCTTAGAGCAGAAGCTATTGGTGTTCTATGTAGAAAAATTTCCCCTGTGCCCTTGTGTTCGAGGTTCTTCCCCATTTTTCTTCTATTAGTTTACGTGTATTTGGTTTTATGTGGTGGTCCTTGAATAGTTGGTTATTACAACCTTTTCATCACCTCTGTTCCAGAGTTGATCCTCCTGAGCCCGAGGGCAAGGGGATGTGATACAGAAGGTCCATCTGTGGCTAAGGATCACACATTTTCTCATTATCTCTATAGTAACTGGTTGTTCATCTTTCTACCATGCATAGCCAAAAGAGCTTCACTGATGAGGACAGAGGGGAGTACTAAGCTATGGGTATAATATATTCATAGTTTCAGGAACAGTTTAGTACTCGTCCATTTGGCAGAATAATAATAGTAGGTTCTTCCCTAACATTCCCATCATCCCACCCACAGTCTTATGCCTAGTTATCAATATCTGTCATGACCTCAGTCTTTTAAAATAAGTCAGGAGTGTAATCAGAAAGAGACTGAAGAAACCATCCAAGCCACTCTTACAACAGTGAGAATACTTTTGCGAGAGTAGATATTATGTACATTATGGTAGCTTGCAGATTGCACAGTTGTGTAAGACTATTGTGGAACTTTCCCCTTAGTACTGTATATTGCATCACATGTACTATGTGAGTAGTGAATAGGAAAGAAATTTCTAGGTCCGAAAGAGGTAGGTTCTGACATAAGCTGGGTGTTCAGTTTAGAGTATCTTTAGCAATAATGTCTTATAATCAGTTAATGGTATTCTTAATATTTCTCATAATTAAAATAAATTATTTGCATCATAAGTGTCATTTGAATGTTTCTTAAATAAAAATATCAGATAAATTAAATGTATGAGTACCAAGTTGAGTCATTTGATTGGTATAAATAAATTTAGAAAATAGACAAGATAAATAATTGATTTATGAATTATTCACTCATTTTATCATCGGGAGTAAAAATAAAATGTCTCTTGACATTAAAATTCTATACTTAAAACTACTTTGCTATTTTTAATCACTATTGCATTCAACTTAAAAAAGTCTTTGCTTGCTGTTCTTGTCTAATGAGTACAAACTGATATTCAATAATTTAACATAAATGTTATTGCCCTAGCCCTTGGCCCCTTCGGGATGGTCCCTGTGTATAGGGTATAAGAAGTTTCTGCATTATCTTCTTGACATCAGTGATCTGAAAGTGACATCTATTTTCAAATAATTGTTACTCTAAGCTATGAAATGGAAAACAAATTGAAAAATACMAATAAACCCCATAAACAAACATGGAAATTAATATGAAAAAGGCTGAGGACATAGAAAGCAGCTTGTAGCAGTGCTGATCTTGCCCTTGTAGATTTAACCTAATGCTTCAGAATAGAGGAGTTTCAGAGGAATTCCTTCAGGTCCTCAGAAGAGAGACTTTTACTTCTATTAAAAAGAATATACAGAATGACAACACTAATATTTCCCARRCTCAAGTCACTCATTAACTTGTGTATTAAGAATTTTGCTTCACAGTATCATGTTAGGGAATGCTATTGGGAAAGAAATTTTTATCAAAGAATGATTTTATATCATTTGTAGAAATAACATAAACATAAGTTTTTGAGATTAGGCTAATCTTGATTCTGTTATTGAA
>BDUI01002747.1:113972-125512 GCA_002335545.1 Apodemus speciosus | reverse complement strand
GCAGGGGAATACCAGAACAGGGAAGTGGGAAAGGGTGAATAGGGGAACAAGGGGAGGGAAAAAGACATATGGGACATCTGGGGGGGCGGAGAAACCAGAAAAAGGGAAATGAAATGTAAATAAAGAATATATCCAATAAAAAAAAAAGAAAAAGAAAATGAAGCTGTACATGTTCTAAAGCATAGGTGTGGAGGTCAGAGAACATCTCAGGTATTGGCCTTACCTTCATCTGTATTTGAGAAGAGATTTCGTTTTTTTTCCACATCTGCATATGTCAGGGTACCTGGCCTGCGTGCTGCTGTAATTCCCCTATCTCCTCATCCCATCTACAAAGAGATTTATATAGGTTCTAGGAATCTAATGTCCAGTCCTCTTGCTTGAACAGCATGCATCAGCATGCATCAGCATGCATATGCTACTATCATACAATTCACCTATTCATTTATCTCCCCATTTATTGATCTTTCAAAGGGATATGTGTGGATCATTACATTCATGATACTGACCATACCCAAATTATAGTTTATATTACAGATCTTTATTGAAATGTCAAAGTAAACCACATCTGTGCTTTATTCTCTTAACTATAGAACAGGTAAAATGTCTTTGAAATGTCTTAGAATGTTGTCATTATAAGTTGTTACTTGTAAAAATTATATTCACTACAGATGTATCAGTACACACACATAAACAGACTGATTTCTAATATCATTTTTCTGCGTGTGCACATATAAACATGTGTGGATACATGTGAACATTTGTGTGGAGTCTAGAGAGTACTTTGGGTGCAGTTTTCAGTAATATTTGTTGTCTACCTTTCTTGATACTATTTTTCATTGGCCTGAAGCTATTTAGGCTAGACTGACTAGTCAGCAAGTACCAGGGCAGCTTCTGTCTCTATTGTCACAGCAAAGGAGTTATAAGCCAAGTACCACCACAGCTAACATTTTTACATGGCTTCTGGGAATTGAATTCAGCTCTTTATGCTTGCAAGGTAGACAGAATCATAGTAGAAACTTATTGAAAATCATCTTTATGAATGGACTTATGCTAGGAGAACATAGTCATACTATATTCTGGTGTCTGAAAAGGATGACATTTTGCAAAAAAAATGCACTTTTACTTGGCTTTCAAATTTACATTAATTTGACATTCTATTTGCTTCTGCTAAAAAAATCAAATCAAATCAATTAACTAATTAATAAACTAGTTAATTAATGGAGCTTTTAAACTCTGCAATTTCCCTAATATATGAAGCATGGCCATAGGCCAGGACTGTGTTTAAAGTGAGCCACATTTCTCATTTCATCTTTTAGAAAGATTACTTACATTTTAAAGGAAGGGTATAAATTTAGAACAATCCTTGTTTCTGGATATAACAGATTTTAAATACATAATGTTGAAATCACCTCTACATATAGGCATCATTATTTTGCTTTGTTATATTTTTTGAGGGGGGGGAATCTTGGAAGATCCCTCATGTTTTTCTTTTCTATGAAAGTAATTGGGAATGTAAAGACTGTTTTTGACTTAGCTTAAAAATGGATATTARGATTACTGTTATTTGCTGTACTATTTCTATCTTAGTTACTGTTCCATTGTGATAAAACACCAGGACCAAAAGTGACTTTTGGAAAAAAGAGTTTATTTTGTTTTGTAGTTACAGAGGCATAATATACCATTATGGATGGAAGGCATGATAGCAAATAACAGGCACCACAGCAAGAGCAGGCAGGTGACAGTTCATGTTCTCAACCAAAAACATGGAGAGAGGGAGACATAGAAACAGAGAAAACAAAATCGAGACAAAGATACCAAGACACAGACAAAGAAACACAGAGAACATAAGAGAGACCTGGAAAAAGAGGAGGTCCATAAAAATTTTAATCCCACCCATAACGATGTATTTCCTCTAGCAAAGATGCTCTGTCCCCATAACCTACCAAAACAGCAGTACTTATTGGGTACCATGTAATCAAATATATGAGTCTTTGGAAGACATTTTCATTCAAACCACTATACTTCCCAAAATAACACTCAGGTTTTTTTTTCTATTTTCCTTCTTTTCATGTGTTTGGATAATGTGTGTTATGTGTGTTCATCCATTTGTTCTCTTGTGTGTGAATGTGCATGTGTTTATATGTGCGTAGGCCTAATATTGATTTCTAGAATTTTCCATGATCCCACTTCCACTGTAAAGTAAAGTCCTAAGTGTATGTGTATTATTTAGGCATTATCATGTCAAGGACCAATGCCTCACCCACAYGGGAGTAAAAAGCATTCCCTTGTTGCGAATAAGAGTGATGGTCAAGCCTTTATAGGGACAAATGTGAATGTTTATAGGGTGTGCAGAAAGTGTACATAGTAGCTTTCTTTGCTGAATATTTACTACCTGAAAACTGCTTGCTTACAGAGACTTTTCTTGCCTAGATTAGGTAACCCAGTCTCCTTGTTTAGTTGTATATAATAGCCCTGTTCATCTATATTTAATAACCCCATCCTTTTGATTCAACTAGTGCAATAACCATACCTCTCTGTTCAGTTATGTATAATAAACACTCCGAACTTCTGTGTGCTATGGTTTTTCCATCCAAGAGCATTTCCCACCTGATCCCACTCTGTGTTTGTCCATATCTCTGTCTTTCTTCAGTCCCTCACTACCCAAATTTGGTCAATCTCTCTCTGTATCTGTGCAATGACACAGAACTTTCTTCTTTATCTTTGATATAGGGTTAGGATCTCTGAAAGAAATACAGAAACCCTTGACTATCTAGTCTCCCTAACCAGCTAGCTACAGGGATCTTTAGTCCCACCTTCTGTGACTGGAACTATAGGCAATTCACCATGCCCACCTGGTCTTTGCTTAGGTTTGGGGTAAGAAAACTCTGGTCCTTTTGATTGTGTGGTGACTGTTTTAACCACAGAACCATCTTGCCAATTCAAATAATTTTATTCTTTTTTAAAGAAAATTAAATTATCACATGTAATCATTTTAACTGCAGATAAATGTGTTCTGTGCATGAACTACAATATGATAGTTTATATAGTTGGTGTATACTGGAAAGTGAATATAATTTTTGTTGCCTTACAAACAGCCAAGTTTAYAATAATAACAATAAGCCCAAACAGAAGAGAATAAGGAATCAGGAATCTTTCTAGTTGGAAATAAGAGAGAGCACTATCTAAAAGCACAAAGATCAAAACCTTAAGTTATATTATTTCACATTGCTTATTCCTCTTGTTAATTACACTTGTTGCAGATAAATTATGAAAAAATACCTACAATAGGATAGTAGTAAATAATTTACAGAATATTCAATAATTTTATAGACTCTGGAGAATTTTTTGATAAATATTTAGTGACAGAATATGGCACTCTTGAAACTTTTAAAGTCAGACAAATTTCTTAATAAATTAGTGCAGTCAAATAAATTAGAAACTAACTCAAGTTTTATTGCTTAAATATTATTGTAAAGTAAGTTTAGTAGTACATGCATCTAATCTTGGCACTTGAAACACTGAGTCTGGAGAATCACAATTTTGATGCTACTCCGGGCTATATGACAATATTGTATTTCTAAAAGCAAAAAGTAAAATAAAGATTCATCAATAGAAAGATTGAAAAACTTATTATACCACAGAAACACTGAGGAAATAACAAAATAGCAGGTTGCAAAGCATGACATCTGTTAGTTCTGGTGTGTGCATATATTCTATTTATTTATCTGGAGCAGCTTAACAGAATAGCCTAAGATTCATATGCAGGTTAAAGAGAACATAGCAATTTGAGAGAAAAAGATATGCAAAGAGAGGAAATGTATTTCAACTCATGCAAAAGTGTGGAGGTTTCAATGAGTAGTACCTATTTAGTGACTGGTGAGAAACTGAAATATATTACCAATTGCATTTTATGTTATCTACTGTTTTCAGAAGTATGTTTTGCCCAATATCACTTCACTTGCACAAATGCATTTATAGTTGGGAACCCTATTAATAAACAAATTATCTAAGATAATCTGAGAAGCAGATGCTATGTTTGATTATGTCTACAGAGAACCATCTCTTCTCACAATCCCCTCAGATGATCTCTGATGACATTCTTAGTATTCCTTAGACATCACTCCAGTTCAGATTAAAATTCACTCTCCTGGGTCATCTGGCTGACCAATTTGTATTCAAATTTAAATTAGAGAAAATGAAAATAAATTTCCCTTTAGTTTCTGGTATTATTATGCAGAAATCCTATGTTGAGATGCCAAATAATAATTTTAATAACCTGTAGATTACAGTAGGGATTTTCCCATGATTTATGACATAGTTACCTAAAAAAATCTCATCGTCAACACTCAGAAACTAAGAAAAATGAAATTAACTTCTAGACTTCTTATAGCACACTGCAAACAAAGGTTACAGAAAATCATATATTACCACTAAAATTTCAAAAAAGACATATTTCATTCACATTTCATATTTTCTTGGCCAAATAAATGAACATAGTTTTTCCATGCCTAATCAATGTAAGGAAATATAATCCTAACAAGTAATTCAAAATAGGGATATATTTAGCAGAATATATTAATGATGTCTACAGTGTCTGTCCTAACACTTCTTGCAATAAAAGTACTCTTCAATTACAAGTACATTTAATTTATATGAAAATGTATTTTGCACATGGATATTAAATAGGATAGTCTTTCACTTATTTAAAAGATGAGCTTCAGAAATTGACAAATAGCTGGGAAGACAACTTTGCCTGACTATTAATTTAAGATGGGGATGTGCCAGAATATGACTGAACAAAAAAAGGATTCAAGGAAAGGAATTAATATCAGTAGAAGAAAATTAATAAAGAAGAGTTAGACTCAGAGGTATTCATTGCAGCAGAAGAGTACCATTGTGCCCCTTATCAACTTGAACTACTAGAGAAAATAGGCCAAAGCTAAATTCATAAAGAAACTGTCCTTTCTAGCATCTCCCTTCTATCCATCTGACATCTACATCATATAATATACCATCTAACACTTGGATATTGAATTATACATGCATTATATTCGTATACTTTCATGATATCTCCTGTCAGCATTGAAGGACAGAAACATAGCTCCAAAATTTCTTCAACAACAGCTTGAGAATTTATGTTAATCTTTTGGTGGAACTTTGGAAAAACAGGATTCATAACTTTGACTGAAAGAAGAATTTCAGAACTTTTGTGTTTGATATAGAGTTGGAGGCTTCATTTAACATAATTTAGTAGTCTTTATGCACTGAGGCTGGGAGGAAGATGAGAAATAAAGAAAATATGACATACTCAAATTTGGGATTGGTAGAATTTTGTCTTAGCATTAGCTGTATATATAATTTTGGCAGTAATTGTTATATCTCAAAATGTAAGTAAGGTGGGGGAGAGCTGGCTCCATAGTTAAGAATAGCTGCTGCTCTTACAGATGAATTAGGTTTAGTTCTGAGTACCCATATCTGGTAGCTTACAATTGTCTGTAACTTCAGCTCCAGGAGAATCTTATACCTTCTTCTGGTCTCCATGGACACCTGCTTGCACATGGTGCAAAAATAGAAAAAGCAGGTATCTGTACATATATATATACCTACCATAAAAAATAAATCTTCAGGTCTGAAGAAATGGCTGAGAGGTTAGGTTACATGCTATTCTTGCAGAAGATCTGGGTTAAGCTTCCACCATCCACACTGCCATATATAACTCCAGTTCTAGAGATTCTGAAACCTTCTACCTTCAATGGGTACTGAATGCATGTGGTACATATAAATATATGTATATATATATATGTGTGTGTGTGTGTGAGTGTGTGTGTGTAGTCATAACACATATGCATAAAATTAATTAAATAATAGACATAACAACATAATGTCACTAAGAATTTTTCTATTCTTTTTTGATAAACTAGATATGTGAGGTCTATTTTTTATTCTATATATTCTTTATTTACATTTCAAATGATTTCCCCTTTCCTGGATCCCCCCTCCCCGAAAGTCCCACAAGCCCTCTTCCCTCCCACTGTTCCCCAATCACCCCCTTCCCTTTTCCTTGTCCTAGTATTCCTCTACTCTGGTGCACTTTGCCTTTCCAGGACCTGGGGCCCCTCCTTCCCTCTTCTTGGGCATCATTTGATATGTGAATTGTTTCTTGGGTATTCCAAGCTCCTGGGCTAATATACACTTATCAGTGAGTGCATACCATGTGTGTTCTTTTGTGATTGTGTCACCACACTCAGGATGACATTTTCCAGGTCCAACTAACTTGCCTAAGAATTTCATGAATTCATTGTTTTCAATAGCTGAGTACACTTTCATAGTATAAATATATCACATTTTCTGTATCCATTCCTCCATTGAGGGATGTCTGGTTTCTTTCCAACTTCTGGCTATTATAAATAAGGCTGTTATTAACATAGAGGAGCATGTGTCCTTATTGCATGCTGGAGAATCCTCTGGGTATATGCCCAGGAGTTGTACGCAGGGTCCTCTGGAAGGGTCATGCCCAATTTTCTGAGGAAACGCCAGACTGATTTCCAGAGCGGTTGTACCAGCTTGCAACCCCACCAGCCGTGGAAAAGTGTTCCTCTTTCTCCACATCMTTGYCARCAYCTGYTKTCTCCTGAGTTTTTRAYCTTAGCCATTCTGAYTGGTGTGAGGTGAAATCTCAGGGTTGTTTTGATTTGCATTTCCCTGATGACTAASGATGTTGAACATTTCTTTAGGTGCTTCTCAGCCATTCGATATTCCTCAGGTGAAAATTCTTTGTTTAGCTCTGTACCCCATGTTTTAATATGGTTATTTGGCTCTCTGGAGTCTACCTTCTTGAGTCCTTTTTATTTCTTAGATATTAGCCCTCTGTAGGATGTAGGGTTGGTAAGGATCTTTTCGCAATTTGTTGGTTGCTGTTTTGTTCTTTTGACAATGTCCTTTGCCTTACAGAAACTTTGTTATTTAATGAGGTCCTATTTGTCAATTCTTTATCTTAGAGCATAAGCTATTGGTATTCCTTTCAGGAAATTTTAGGTGAGGTCTATTCAAGAGTGCCTTGGGTAGAATTATAACATGATTAGTTGATACCATGAGGCATTTGTATTTTACAAAGAGTTTAGTGCATGTATTTTTCCTATTAAATGGGTTTCTGCTGATATTGTCAGATCATTTCACATTTATTCCTGGTAAGATAGAAAAGTCTTAGGCCATTGTTTATTATGCTGCAATTCTTGCTTAAACTCTAAGCTTTCTACAATTTAATATCTCGGTGTGAGACCTCACACAGATCCTTGTGCAAGGGCTCCTTCCCTCCTATATTATGCCCCTATATTTTACTATGTGTTTTCCTGAAAATACATATTTTCCCGTGTGTCCATCTGTGGGGAAGGGCATTTGCATACCTATGCAGCTAGCAAAGTTAATCATAACAAAGTGCAAAGAATTATGTAATACATGGCTAGAGGAAAGTTTAAACAAATTCTTTTCTGTTCTTAATAGAATTTGGATGTTGCATTGCCAGGAGATACATGAGAGTCTTTAGCTAGACTGAAGTCTCTATCCTCCCTTGAAGCCTGTATCGCTCACCTGTTGTAACTTCTGTGTTCTACATTTTATCATGCTATGCTAGTTGCTTTAGGCTATCAGAAATGTTAATTGTGGTAATTTATCAGTGTTCCTCTGCTT
Organism: Apodemus speciosus; assembly: GCA_002335545.1. Classification (NCBI taxonomy): domain Eukaryota; kingdom Metazoa; phylum Chordata; class Mammalia; order Rodentia; family Muridae; genus Apodemus; species Apodemus speciosus. The sequence continues at coordinate 117,826 of BDUI01002747.1, read as the reverse complement.
GCAGTTGCTTCCATTTCACTCCTTAAAATCTCTCTTCCTGGATACAGGATTAATCAACTGTAGTACTAGGTCAATCAGTGTTACTACTTCTTTTCCTAATTGCTATTGCATTCATCTCTGAGATAATGGAGCTGCCAGTGACACTAACTGTACACCTCTCCTCTATTACAATTCTTAGTTGTGCCTGTCTTTTTCCTATGGCTTTGTTTCTATTTCAGGTCTCATTTATACTGTGTTGAAATTTCATTTGATATTATTTTCAAAACTATATTCTCTATCCCATATAAACCATCAATTTAACAAACATTTGCGGAACACCAATTTTGTCACATACAATACTATTTCTGAGGATGTAAAACTAGATTATATATAGTCCAAAACTAATACTTCTCTTATATCTTTGGAGTACTAGTTCAAAAACCTAAACCCACCATGTAACTATCCTGACAGGTATGAAGATATTTTATAGAACTATTCATGTCTCTTCCTTAGATTATCAGAAAATTTAAACAAAAAAGGCATCCTAATGAATTGGAATTTCTTCTAGGAATCTCATAAAGTCATAAGGAAAAAACTGAAGCCTGGTATCAGTCAGAGGATTGCTTTTCATCTGGAAAAAGAATTCATACAACTTTAATAAAGTCTCAGACCGCTTTTCAAGAGAGATTGGAGCCTAGGCAATTGTGGACTGGACCAGTTCTTGACTGGTCTTACTGAGTTATGAATATCCCTGAATTTTTATGTAAAAATAAACCTTGTATCAGGATGTTGAAAGCCAGAGGATGCATATTGGTCACTGGATTTATCTGTCTCTCTCCCCACACAGACACTTTGAATAAATATATTTTCTTTATACTTTTACTTGTTTCTTTAATAGGTTTATTAGGACTGGATAGCCAAATATGGTATACTAATCTGTCAGAGACAAATTTTTTGCCTTATTAAATCTCATCTTATTAAAACTCTATTTTTCATTGTTACAAATATTTAGAAGAGTTATGTGTAAAGTATTTAAGTAATTAATTTTATTGAATTGAAAGGCAACTATGATCATCAATATACCTTGTACACTAAATTGTACTGAATGGGAAATGTTTAATTTTTTTGGGTAAAAATTTAAAAAAAAAACTTCAATAAAACTTCGAGGTGAAGAGGAAGGGGAGGGTGAGGAATAGATGATGGTGATATTAGATAATATATAAGATAATAGAGACTATCTGGGACTATCATGTTTTTGCATGACAGTAAATTAACACCAATCTCCCAGTTTGAGCACAAGGTAACATCTTGTATTATGAAGTGTTAAATGTGAACTATATTTTAAATCACTTCATTGTTAATGAGAGTTCTGTGAAAACTACCTCTTTCACTAAATGTTCTGCAAGACTACATAACTGATTTAATCTTCAATGATTATGATTTTGGAGAAGGTAAAATGTTCCAGTTGTAGTCAAATTACAATTTAGATTGTACTATCTTTAGCCCCATACATAGGCAGGCAATCCTTGCTCACCTCTGAGTATCACCTAAAATACTGAGACTAATAGAAAAATAAACTTTTGAAATTTTTGAATTTTCTAAAATCCTAGTTTCCACCTGTTATGGTAAATCTCCAACTCAAATATGCCCTAGCAATGAAAACACAACTCAATTAATATGAATACAAGCTGTGTGCTTAGTTGGGCATATCTCTCCTACACTGCCATCTTCCTCATCTATGAGACCCCTTATAACTTGTGGCTTCTTCAAGCCAAGTGCTTCTGCTCAACTTTCCTTCCACCTCCTCCTCCATTGTCCTCTCTCTCTCTCTCTCCCCTCCTTCTCTCTCCCAACTTTCAGTTCCACCTTCCCTTTATCTGCACAATCTTTGGCTCTAGCCTTTACTTTCCAAATTAATGTGGGAAGAAGGTTTACAGGAAATTACCTGAGTGCTGACTTGTTCACATCCCCTCCCAGGAGAATGGAATTAGCATCAACTTACAAATAGCTCCAGAAATATCCACAACATCCACCAACAAAAAATTTACAATATCATCATATATTCTGTATCTGAGGTTTATAACAGAGTATAGCCACTTTACTTTAATCAATCTACTTAATATCTCCGCCATTGTATTTGAAAAGCATCTTGATTTGTGATTTTATTATTATGTAAGTATTAAGTGCTTTATTATGTTTCCTTATAAAACTGCTTTCACATTAGAACATGAGATTTATGGTAACATAAATTTGTGTTTGCAACCCATGGATACTCTTATTTGTCTTCAAAGTAAAGTGTGATTTCTATACTTTCAAATGAAAGTTCTGTTTTTATATCATTGTGATCCAATTAAAACCTAAMAGTGGATCAAATAAAATAACCAATATTTGCTTTTTATATAAGTCTTTTCCAATGTAATGCTTTCTTTACTTTTCTATTCTTTCTAAGAATGTTCTTTTTCATGTAATGAATACATGGCTCACAACATAAGCAAAGATTGGTATAGGAAAAAAATGTCATGAATTCATAAACCCCTAAACCACATATATGCTAAAATGTTATCAGTTGACTTCAACTGAAACAATTTATTTACAAGACCCCACTGCATCATCCTAGATTGTAGAAAACAAGTAGGAGGAGACTCAGACCATATAGCTATGAAGCACAAATGCCATGTACTAAATTTATATACTAAAATCATTCTAGAAACCATTTTTGAATTATCTTCTGCCTTAATATTCGGGTGTTTCCAAAGACCCATATCACAGGATATTGTGAATTATAAGAAGACTATGTTGATGTTTGTTTTTTAAAGGGGGCTTTAAAAAACATTTCATTTTATGTGTACAACTGCTTTGCTTGCCTCTAAATATGTGTATCATGTCTGTGGAGAGCTCACAGAATCCAGAGTCCTATCCTAGGCCCTCAGAAAGACAGTTAAATGTTCTTAAGTATCACATCGAACCATCTCTTTAGACCCTTGTAAAGGGGGTTTCAAGTGATGAAGTTCAAAACCATGATGGTTTCAGGATGTTTAGCTTCAATTTGATTTTAGAATTAACTACAGAGTATGCAGTGCAACTCAGAAAATTTCTATTCAATGCTTGTAGATAGTGGGACATGGTGGGTAGGACATGAGCCATTATATAGCTGTACCAGAACTCCATCTGCTAAAGCTACTTAAAAGAGCAATAACCTCCTATTGGACATTATGCTTCTCACAGCCAAGAAAAATGTCAAGTAAAGAAACATGGAAGAGAGCACCAATATCATAGATGTATGTACGTGCCTCAGTAAAGGCAATCTAGACAACAAAAGCATTAGGTCTTATGATCAAAGAGACTAGGAAACAATGGAAAAAGCAGTTCAGTATACAAGAATATTTGAGAAAGCCTAAGTGATTGATAGGCATTCGGGGAAGAATGGAGAGTAAGAAGTAAGGAGGATGATAAAATAATTCATAAAGACTCTAAAAATGAAGAACATTTGAGACTAAATGTATGATTTTTTTTCACATGCAGAACATCATTGTAAAGATAAACAGTACTGTTACAAGAGCTGAAAGAAATGAACATATATGCAGAGTCTGTCAGTGAATGAGACTAAGAATATATTTTGAGGAGTTAAAACTGAAAACCATTAACCACTAAGCAGTCAGGCTCTATTATGCACAGATTTCTGCACACCTTATTGAAAGTGGTGTGACAATTTCTACGAATTTCAACCAACGAAGAGTAACTACACAAATAGTACACAGAAACAAATATAGCATATAAGCATCTACAGCAAAAGAATGTCAGACCAGAAGGAAATGCAAGGAACCATGACTACAGTAAAAACTCATCTATTCTATCTTGGGATAAGGTCCAGAAGT
>BDUI01002747.1:47783-79498 GCA_002335545.1 Apodemus speciosus | reverse complement strand
CTAATAACAAAATCCTAAATAATTAAAGAACTGTTGGAGATATCACCATCCCCCAGCACAAATTGTACTACAGATCAATAGTAATAAAAACAGCATGTACTGTGTGGAGAAGGAAAGCCAAGGAACAGAATGCAGGCAGCCATTCATTGCTCTCCACTCTTGACTGTGACTATTACTACTGTTTCAAATTTGTGATGCTCTATGTAATATCTAGCACTGCAAGACAAATAAACACTTTCCTAATTAAAAATGAAACATAGCATGGAATTAGTACAAAACCAGACACATTAATCAATGGAATCAAACTCATGGTCCAGTATGGCCACATATGTATTTTTATTTCTTTTAATAAAAAGCAAGCTGGGCAGTGGTGGCGCATGCCTTTATTCCCAGCACTTGGGAGGCAGAGGCAGGCAGATTTCTGAGTTCAAGGCCAGCCTGGTCTACAGAGTGTGTTCCAGAACAGCTAGGCCTACACAGAGAAACCTTGTCTCAAACAACAACAACAACAACAATAACAAAAACTAAACAAAAACTAAACAAAAAAATCCAGAAATACATACTGGACAGCATCTTCATCAAATAGTACTCATCAAACTGAATGACTGCATAAAACTGAAGTCAAATTGGATTATGGATCTCAATATAAAAGCAGATACACTGAATCAGATAGAAGATAAAGTGTGGAATAGCCTTGACCTTATTGGCACAAGAAAATACTTTCTGATCAGGATGCTTATAGCATAGACACTGAGACCAACAATAAATGGGATTTCATGAAACTAAGAGATGTTTCTGAATGGCAAAGGATACCACCATACAGCCAACCATATAGACAAAATGTCACGTATGAATGGGAGTTCTCCCTGATCTGATAGAGAATGGGAGCATGGGAGATCTCCTGATCTGATAGAGGGTTCATATCAAAAATAAGTAAAGAACTTAGAAATTGACGTAAGAAAACAAGTACCCGAGGGCTGAACAGATGGCTCATCAGTTAATAGCACTGTCTGTTCTTCCAAAGGTCCTGAGTTCAATTCCCAGCAACCACATGGTGACTCACAAACATCTGTAATGGGATCCGATGCCTTCTTCAGGTGTGTCTGAAGACAGTGATGTTATACTCACAAAGATAAAATAAAAACCTTAAAAAAATAGAAAAGAGAGGAAAACAAGTACCCCAACTGACAATGGGGTACAGACAGTTCTCAAAAGAATGAAACACAAATGGGTCAGGAACTCCAAAGAAATGTTCCACATCCTTAGTTATCAGGGAAATGCAACTCAAAATTATTTTGAGATTTCATCTTCCATCTGTCAGAATGGCTGAGATAAAACACATGAGAGCTCATGATGGGGAGATGGGGGGAAAGGTAACACTTATTTATTGCAGACTCACACAGCATCTATAGAAATCAATGTGCTGATTCCTCAGGAAACCAATATTAAATCTCTCCCAAGATTCAGCTATACCACTCTTGGGCATATACTGAAAGGACTCTCCATATCACAAGAAATATGCTTTTTTTAGTCACTCATGTACATTGCTTTTCTAGTCCTAATAATTAGAAATTAGAAACAGCCTAGATTAAATGGCCATCAACTGATGGATAAATAATGAAAATGTGCTCCATTTAATAAGCAATGGAACATCATCTATTAAAATAAAAAATATGAGACTTGAAAGTAAATGGATAGAGCTAGAAAAAAAGGATCCTAAAATGATGTAACCTAGACACAAAAAGAAAAATATTGTGGTATTTTCTTTTACATGGATGCTAGGTTTTATGCCTTAAGATATGCTACACTCCCTATAACCACAGAATTTTCGTATTGCATAAAGGATCAGGGAGTAGTGGAAGATCTTCTAAGCAAGGGGAAATTTATTACATAGATATTGAGAAAGACGGGGAGGTAGAGTGATATAATTAAATGGGAAGGAGGGTGGAGGAGACGAGAAGAGAAGAAAATATGTAGTGGGACAAGTAACACTGAGGGCCATTTAAAAGATCATATGGAATCCTCCTAATATAGAAGCTTCCTAAAATATATAAATATATGGAAAATTCAAAAGAGAGCAAATCCTCAACTAGACATATTTTGCCACAAAGTGAAAATCTTCCAGTGCCAGGAGTAGGTTACTCTATTTGAGTTGATGGCCAAAGGAAACCATATAAATCCCAAAATATTTCTGGGTTTTGCCATGACTATTATTCACACTCCACAAACTGGTAATAATACCCTATTGCTGAACACAACACTTCCATACCTCAATGAACTTGGAAAAGTGGAGATGGGTCTAACTAGAGGCATCAGTCCTACTGGCTGGTTTTCATGGTACTTGAACATCCTTTGCAGCTACTACAGAAGAAATATAAACACCAAACCAGCTAAAAACCTCTGAATCTACAATGGTGACATGCCTCTAAGACATATTGGTGCAAGAATGGCCCAAAGGTGGGAGTAATTGTATTTCAGCCACATTCCCTAAAATGAATATTGTGGTGGTTTGAATTAGAATGGCCCCAATTGTCTCACTGATTTGCATACTTGGCCAAAAGAGAGTAGCATTATTTGAATGGATTAGGCAGTGTTACCTTGTTGGAGGAAATATGCTACCTGAGGTGGACTTTGTGGTTTTCAAAAGCCCAAATCAGGTCTCAGAGGCTCTCTCTTTCTGCTCTCTGTGGATCCAAATGTACAAGTCTAGGATGCTTCTCTAACACTGGGTCATCCTGCATGCTACCAGGCTCTCCACCATGATAATGGGCTAAACATCTGAAACTGTTAGCAAGCCCCAATTAAATGTTTTCTTTTACAAGTTGTCATGATCATGTTGTTTCATCACAGGAATAGAACACTGACTACCAGAGACCTCATGCCACCAGAGACACAGCTCAGGTGGCCAAGAACCTGAAACTGGACATGGGACAAGGAGAAAAACAAATACTATTATTCTACTTCGAAATCATAGCACTAAAATGACTTCTAATGATCTATACACATAGATCTGTGCCTTGCACAGCCAACATCTGAGAAACTTCCTTATGCATGGGAATTACTATAGAGACCCACAATTGCAGATTTTGGAACACTCAGATCTAAATGGGATGTTTTCATCAAACTTTTTTCCTCGGGGATCAGGGAGTTATATGGAAGTAGAGGCAAAGTATTGTAAAAGATAGAGGGGATGGCTAATAGCAGGGAAATGGTGTCCTTAATGCACCACAGAACTGAAACAAACATGAGCTCAGAGACTGAGATGTTCAGGCCAGACAGGGTTGCAGTGTGAAAGTGGGCATTGGCTCCTACTGCTAACTATCTGCAATTGATACCTGTTTGTAAAGAAAATATTTTTCCAATGGAGTCTCAGTGCACATATTAAGCAAATTTTGGGTAGATCCCAATGACAAGAAGAAAATAACAGACACAAAATGATTTCAATGATATTGTTTATAGATTTTTTTTTTGTCACAAATTGATTCTTTGGATTTTTTTTCTCTGACTGACCTTTAGCTTGAATATTAAGGTCTCTGATTTAGTTCGTATGGGGCTTTATTTTTGGTGTGTTTGTGTGCATTTGCATGTGTGTGTATGTGTGTGTGTGTGTGTGTGTGTGTGTGTGTGTGTGTGTGTGTATGTGTGTGTGTTGGTTCTTGAGGGCCTTTACCATTTTTATTGGCTGTTTTTTGTTGTCGTTGTTTTGGTTTGGTTTTTACCTGTTTGTTTTCTAGAGAGAAAGAAATGTCAGAGTGTTGAGTGGGTATAAGGATTTGGGACAAATTGGCAAAGTGAAAACATTCAATGAAAATATATCATATAAAATTTATTTTTTTATAATTACAATTTTTCATAGAAATTATAATTTTATAGTTTTAAAATATTAAATTAAAATGGCTACAATATCTTTTATAAGATGGAAAAATGCTTTGTTTTGTTTTTGTTTTTGTTTTTGTTTTTAGCATACATTACTTGTTCTCACTGTGTTCAAAATCAGGATGAAGTGAAAGATCATCTCAGTTTCTTGTTAATTCATCTTATACTTTTCTGTTTTCCATGGTGTCATGAGATTTTCAAAACTAATTAAATATCTTTCTCTACCTCAGCCATGGAGTCATCCAATATTCTAACGATCTTTCCTTTTTGTAGAAGAATGACATTTAAAACAAAAAACTGGATTCTTCTGGGATGTTCTTTACCTTCTCTTGAGGCCCTCTCAGGGCTAATACATCAATCCACATTTTGAAATTTCATGTCAGGCTCTTTACTGATGCCTGGTGTTGTAACTGTATTTACTTTAATACATTTAAATCCATATAGTCAGTATTCTGATATACCTATTTACCTCTTTAAACACTCAGCCCTCCCATGTAGAATGTTGATGCATGAAGAATATAAGCACATACATTCCAGAAACTGAGTTTTCTTTAGAAGTACCCTACATGTTAAATTGCCTTTTTTTTCCTAGATACTGTTTCTAAATTTAAAATTCCTGGTAATATTATTACTTTTTTATGCATAGCTTATTCTTCTAATGCCTGCTGCTACCACTTGTAAACATATGCAATTACATGGAGAAAATGGAAATTCTAGCACAGCTTAAATTTCTTTTTCCTTTCAATGCTAAGCAAACCTGTGAGGTATATACAGACACATGCTAGCAAGATTCATTTACACAGGCGCTCTTACCTTTCCCCCCATATACTTTGTCCACCTACTGCCTATTTCTTGAATCCTTTGCCTATGTATTGAATATTGTGACTTTTTAGAATTCACAAATTCACAGCATACAGGATATTCTGCAGCTTGGTGTGCCTCTAATATCTAGTCATATTAGTCTGTCTTTATTTCCTCATTCCTCCAAATAACACTCAAAAAGTTCAATAACATGTATGTGTGTATGTGATACTATGAAATGAATACATTTTAGACAAGTACTTTTTCACTGATCGTGTTTAATCTCACATTAAGGTAAAAATCCTCTATAGTATATTGTTCTTTTTTTCCTACTCAATTTTCCCTGCACTATCCTAATCAATTCTCAAAATTTTGAGTGTTATATAAAGAGGACATTTACAAATGTATATCTCTGGTCTCTCACAAATGCTCCATAGGCAGTAAGTAGCAACTACCACTTCTATTTCTGTTATATTTTCTGTGTATGATTTTCATTGTCTCCGATAGATAGTATTCCCTGCCTGGGGAAATCAATTTAACATTACACATATTAGTAAAACCCTGCAGCATTTGTAAAAAGAATGAGAGACAAACTCCATTTTAAGGTAATTCTGCATGAGAAGTTAAATACACAACTACGCACACATATTTGTTCTCACACCTATCCAATATGTTATTACTGTTACGAGAAAAAAGAACAATGCAAAGATACTGCTTACTTGTATAAGTAATCACTTTAGTGCAATTGTTCCYAACAAGAGATGATTTAAAGACAAGGAATACTTAGAAATATCTGCCAACATGTTTTATGTTCTTGCTACTTGAACCTAGTTTTTAGAAGCTTGGGATATTAATCAATACCCTACAAGCAAAGAGTAATAATAAAGAATAAAATATTAAAGAATTATCTGGGGTAAAATGGTGATATTGTTGTATCTAATAAATCTAGGTTTCTTTGGTTTTTATGAAAATTTATATTGTACATTTTGAACAATCTCATTTTGGGATGAAATAAAAATGAATACTCTGGCCAGAGTTTCTTCTCATCTTCATTTTGTCTCCATTTAAATTCTGGTTCTTCTATCCATTGTCTTCTGTAATTGCACTTATCATGGGTCCCACAATTTTCTGCACACTAATCTTTATTCTTCTCATACCAATTCTTAACCTATTATACCTTCAGCTTCACATCACTTTTGTCATATCACAATTTCTTGTTCCTATTTAAAAATTTTGAAGACTTATTTAATTTTTAATTATGTGTATGTATATGTGTCTGTGTATCTTCTATGTGTGTCCAGGTACCTGTGGAGGCGAAAAGAAGATATTGGCTCTTGTGGAGCCAGAGTTACATATGACTTTGAGTTGCCGGATGTTACCTCATGTGTGTCCTGGGAACTAAACTCTATTTCTTTGGAGGGTTGGCAGGAAGTACTAACTGCTCTCCATCTTTCCGACCCAATGGTTCTTTGTTTTGCCCTTGGAATCCCAGACAATAACTGTTTTATTTTTGCCTGCTAAGCCACTGCATTCACATCTCCCTTCAAGATTGGTTTACTCCATATTTAAAGTATTATATTTATAGTATTTCTCATATTGTCCCATGTCCCTTTATTCTCACTCCTCCTGACAGGAAACACACTGCTTCTCATAAATTCTGTCATGGGCTATGTCCGATACTTCAAATTCCAAAAATCACAAGTACAGAACATTTATATTAGAACTCCAGCCTTCATATTTTATTCATTAGACAGATATTTCTACTTAAGTACCTTAGAAGCACTTACAAGTCACCATGAGCAGTTCATAAACTTTATTAACTATTGTATTCAACAAGTCACATTTATCTTTCCTGTTATAGCAATTTAAATTTATCAGCATTCTTGATCAAAATAGTATTTTCTCAAGTCTCTGAATTTTTATATTGGTTCTTCTGGTTCTTGCCTTTCCATTTTCCATCTTACAACAATAAAATATTTTGTTACCTTTTGCTTTTAAGGCAAATATTTGGATTTCATATTTTGAGATTATAATTACATATTGCCCATGTACCTTGTACCACCTATTCTCTTCCAAATTAGGCCTTATTTTCTTTAACTGCTGTTACAAGTGTATGTACAGAAGTGAGTGTGTTCATAAACACAGAACTATAACATGTGCATTCCATATTACACTATTCCATACTATTGTGTATAGTGTTACTTGTATGCAAATTATTAATATGTGTTCATGGTTGGCCATTGAAATTGGATCACCAGTTTGTGTGCACTTTACTGGAGATTATTTCTCCTGCTTTCAACAAAACTCAGTTACCTGTAGATTTTTGTCTAGGGTTGAGGCCTCATGAGATTTTCCCTGTCCACATTAGAATGTTTATCAGTGCCATCCTTGTTCAGGTCATGTATGGTAACCATGTGGATGAGAATTTATTGATATAGGCAATCTAACATTTCTAGTAGAGACAATTTCACAGAAAACTTCCTGTTCTTTTGTCTCTTGTGCTTTGAGTGCAGGAATTGGAATGTGGATATTAGTTGAGATAGGTTTCCCCAACTAATTCATTTTGTTTGGTTGTGGTTTCCTATAAGGATGTCCATCCGTTACAAAAAGAAGTTTCCTTGATGATAAATATTTAGAATATAATTAGAGAATATGCTGGCTTAATAAAATGGTGGTCGTAGATCCTCCTTTAAGATCCATGATTTCATCAAGCTTGAGCAGTTGGACAGGTTTCCAGTACCAGACATACTTTCCTCTTGTTAAATGCATTGTAATTCCAATTAGAAAATTGTTGTTAACCACCAAGGTATGTGTTCCACTGCTGCCACTGTAGGGATATCATACCATGCTGATCATTATTGTGGTTCAAAGGCATCAGAAATGGGTAAGACTATTGATTGTTTACTTGCCTTGAAATTTTTATACCTATATATATAGCTGCCAGGGAGCAGGTATTCAAGTCAGAACCTCTAAGTGTTCTGATATCTCTGTCTGAAGTATCTGGCAGCTTAAACATGAGAGACTTAGTTTCTACCTCTGTGGGAAAACTGGACAACAACAAAAGCCTAATATTTGGGATGTCTTCTGTGCCAACTCTGATTAGCTACTCAAAAGAGGCTCTGTTATACCTGATATTAGGAGTTTTTCTTTTTGTTGTTGTTGTTGTTAGTCTCTAGCACTTGGGAAAAGCACTGTCAACTCAGATGTGAAATTTTTATTTAAACTATTTGTATGTAAGTATATACTGACTTACAAGTATTATAGGTATTTTAGGTAGATAATGACCTTTCAGACATACTGCTTGTTATTTTACCCCTTTTTCTCCAATTTTAAATGCATTTATTTGACGTGAAAAGCCTTTCATCATTTCATACATGTTTAATATTTAAACTTATTCATCCACATAGAACATCATGATATATCAGGTTGCTATAATAAATGATGGTTATATTTCCCTATAGGCCTCACTATGTACAATATCTCAAACTGGACATTCAATTCACCTCACAACACATATACAATTCCCCTACCCCTCCTTTGTTCTAATTTCATTCACCAAGCATTGGCAAGGTCATAGCACAAGTGACACTTTCATTTACTGTTGGCACAAGTGTAATTTGAGGCAAACATTTGGGGACTTTGTTAGGCAGCTTCCAGTAAAGCTGAGCAAATGTACACCTGTGATCCAGCTGCTCTCTCCATATATATACTTGGACAGCAGTTCCTCAAGGAGAACTTTTCTAACATGCCACATCACCATCACAGTCTGTCTGTATCTCTGCTGAGTCCTTACATATTACAATGGTTTTGTTGAAAAATGGCTTCTTTCCATGTATTCCTGCATGTATTTCACAATGATGTGAGGATTACGATTCAATGGGAAATTTCTCTCCCATTTTTTATTACTCTTTATGATGTTAAAAAGAGAAGCGTGAAAAACAATTTTAGATGTTTTTGGTTACTGACTAAAATTTCTTCAATTGTTAGGAACATGTGGGTTGTTTCAATGTATTTTTACTTTAATATGATCTGTCTTTCTTTCAATTACTCTTTTCTGGATATAATATCCAAACTTGTCATTCAAACTCATTGTATGTGGGGCTAGTCATGTGACTTAGTAAAATGCCTGCTGCACATGCATGCACACCCAGATTCAGCACACTATTCTCCTCCACAGAAAGCCATACATAGAGGTATATAATTGTAACCCTAGTGCTGAGGTGGGGAGCAGAGGCAGGTGGATCCTTGAAGCTCATTGACTAACTGGTCAATGCACTTCTAGTTCGCTGAGAGACATTTTTCAAAACAAAATGAAACAAAACAAAGCAACCACCCCCCCACACACACAAAGCAAAACCAAACCCAAAGTAGAGTACTAGCAAAGAAAGATGCTTATCATTTATCTATTTTCTCTACATGCAAGTCCACATATACACTAATAAGTATATCTTGCACACACGCATAAGAGAAAGTCCCTTGAATTTTATACAATATAACTTCTATATTTATATTCTCATTATCTTACAACTCAAGAATTTTTATTTCCAAATTCATGTTTCAAAACCATGCTGGTATTACAGATATAAAAAGTTGTACTTATTATTATACCATAAAAATTTCTATTACAGTTTTAAAATGCCTTCTAGAATAAAAAAGTCCAAATATAGTATATTACCAAGATACTTACAAAAGATTTTAATTATAATCTATCTTCCACATGCCTTCTTATACTGAAATACATAGTTACAGTAATAAAGAGTTTTCTTTGAAAATTGTCAATAAAAGATCTATATAAAAAGTTTTTTTCTGTTTTATTGATTTTATTTTAGAAAGCATGTAAGAGGTTAAATATAAGGCTATATGATGTAGGAAAAATTGATAATTGGGTTTTGAAGAAAGAATTAATAGACTTAATTTTTAGCATCATTTGGGTAAAACTTTCTTTTTATACTTCTGTTGACTTCATTTGAAATGTTTTTTCATTTGAAATCTTATAATTAAAAACATTATAAAGAAAAAAGTATATTATTTGGAATATTTTAATTTTAACAAATCATATCATAAAAACATGCTTCAGAAATGTGAAATTGAAATAATATCTATAGTTAATGGGATGACAGAATTTTTTCAGACAGCTTTTGGTCTTCTACCCTTTTCATTCTGATTAAAATTACATGGCAAAATAAAAACAATGTACATACTGAAATTCTTAACCCCACAATATGGTATGAACTATAGTGCATGAATGCTTTCCTCTAGCATAAGCTTAGATGTCTCACTGTCATACAACTAGCTCATAAAACACAATGTATTCTGAAATATTCTGAATGATCCAAACTGCTGGCCTTAATAAAATGACTGCATTAAATTGTTACGTGAATTAGAAAAAATAGTACTTGGGCCTTTCCAGAATCTGGGTCCACAATGCAGAGGTGTAGGAGAATACCAAAACAGGAAAGTGAGAAGGGGTGAATAGGGGAACAGGGGGGGAGGGGAGGGAAAAAGACATATGGGACATTGGGGGGCGGGGAAACCAGGAAAAAGGGAAATGAAATGTAAATAAAGAATATATCCAATAAAAAAAAGAAAAAATAGTACTTAAACCTCCAAGAAAAAGTCACACATCAAGAGATAACAGTTATAATTTGTGGAAGTAGGTAGGAATCTGTAAGGGAAGGTTATGGTGTACATTCCTTTCTTTCACCAGGCTTCTAAAGAACTGGAAGCAGATATTGAAATAACTTTTATTAGTGAATTATATATCTTAAGCATAATACATTAGGCTTGTATTTTGAGCATATAAATTGAGATCCCTGGAAATGTTAATATTGTTTTTCAATCCTGAATCATTAGGCAGTCAAGTAAAGAATATTTGCAAAGCACCTCAGGGGAAAATTTGTTTTATCTCTTTCCATGGAAAAGAAGGAACCATAAGATTTCTTGGCAACAGAAATAAAAAATGAACTCAACTTAAATAAAAGTCACATATTAAAGTATATCTCAAAGAGGAACTGGAAGTACCTACAGAATTCCTTATGGGGTAGCTATTAGAAAAGTTTGAGGGACTGCAAAAGATTTCGAGGAGCATCCTATACTTCTCTTTATGACTTGCACGTATTTTCACATATTAATTTGGATGTCATAATGTCCAGTCCTTGTATGGCCCAACTGCGACAGCAAGAAGATGAAGAAAAGGCAGTCATATGGACCCACAGAAATCTGAAATTGGGTAGACTTGGAACACTGATAAAGAAACTAGTATTCCAGAAGCTCACCAAATTTATTGGAGATAAAGAACAAGGTGAGGTTAATACATACAGGTAAATAATAAGGCAGAGCTTATGGTATATAGCTGTATCCAAGCAACAGGTTTAACGACTATCAGTAGAAACAGTCCATGAAGCAGTGCAGTCTTTGGTCCATAAATATCTGGAAAGAGAAAGCTATGGTGGAAAAGTCCCACACATAATGTGAATATCTGCATTCGGTAACCCAGAAAGGCTTTGCCATCTCCCAGATCCTGAGGCTATGAGGTTCTTGACATGGCACATATCCACTCAGGACTTCACTAACAGCCTTTTCTGCTCCACACCCACAGCATTTGCTTTAATCGAAAGAAGAAAATTAGATGATTAGATTTCTGAGTTAGGAATAGTACCTGACTACAGGGAAGAAAAAATGAGAAAATAGGAATGCCTTATGAACCATTCAGTACCTGTGAAGGTCCTCTTTCTGGAAGCACTAGAGACTCTCTGTGGTTTTTGTCTCACCTTATTTACTGGGAAAGTCCCAAGGCCATAGTGTTAATGTCTTTGGATGTAGCCCCGAGGCAATGCATTAAGGACTCTTTGACCAGGTCACTGTGGAGATCAGTTCTCTGCATAGACTGAACCCAACCAAAATAACTTCTTCCTTTAACTACCTGAAAATAAACCCTGTGGTGGACTCATGCTATTTTCTCTCTCTCACTCTTTCTATGCCCCTGGACTGCCTCCTATGTAAATACTGGCACACATTTTAATAGTAAAATGTCTAAAATAGATTTTGGAAAGTAGCACTGATGTTAAGGAACGAAGTGTAGAAATGGATGGAGCAATTAGATAATTACTAATTAGACAGTAACAAGAGCCTTGAAATTAGTAAGTACTGATAAGACATAACTAGTTTAGACTTGTAATACAAATATGTAGTAAGTAAATATTTGGGAAGCTAAGAAGTAAAAAGTATGTAATTTAATATGCAATAACTCTAGTATGTTCGTTCACTTTAAGGGTTTCAAAAATGACAATTATCCATCTCCTGAATGTGGTTGTCCAATCTTAAGTTCTACCTGTGTTATTTATATTCCTTTACTGCAACAAGGTATCATTGGAAGATATTACAAATTGAAGAAATTATACTACTCCTATAGTATTTGCTGGTTGAAGCCCACATGGCTGCTGTCTTGGGCTGATATTACATACTATCTATGTCTTCCTTCACTGGTTTCCTGGCACTTTTACCTTTCTACAGTTTCATTTGTAGTTTTGGATCCACTCTAATAGCCCCAAGCATTTTTTGTCAGTAGTTACTTTCAAGTTTCCCTCCTGGCTTTCCTTTGACATCTCATTTGATGCCTTCAGGACTCCCAAGCCCTAGCATTTTATATGCTACAAGGATGTGGATGATGACTTTCTCCAGCAGGAGTACCCTTCTAACATAGGTGGTCTTGGACAGGCAATGCATGTCTCAAAGAATTTTTTGAAACTTATGTTTACTTCTATGAGTCTGCCAAATGCTGAGATCCATCCAGCTTTCCTATTACTTCTAAGCATACATCTTAGTTAGATGATGTCTTCAAATTTGCTCCTTTTCTCAACAAACTAGGAAAATACTTCAAAACCTGCTGTGCTTCTTACTGATGTTTTAATAGTTTTACCCAAGCCTCAATGTTGTGCTGCTTTGGCATTTCTTCTGTCAGATAACCTAGTCTGTCACATTTTGTTTTGTTTTGCTTTGCTTTGTTTGTTTTTGTCAAGACAGGGTTTCTTTGTGTACCCTTGGCTGTGCTGGAACTAGCTGGCCTCAACTTACAAATACCTACTTGCCTCTCTGTCCCTTTCATTACTGGTATTAAAGACATGTACCACCACCACAAGGATAGTCTGTCACTTTAAGCTAGGTTTTCTTTCAAAGTCACAAGCCATGAACAAAACAGTTATATTCTTTCGCTCACTGTAACAAGGATGGCAAACTTCGTTCCTGTCAGTATTATGTTCATTTGAGAATTTTCCAGAATCTCTAAGCTGTGCTTACTGCAGTGTACACTTTATCTACCATGCTTTATCAAATGCTTCCAAATTCCAGTTGTAAACTAGCTCTAAAGGTTCATCCAGAGCCCGGAGAAATGATTCAGCAGTCAAAAGTGGCACTTTTCTCCCAAAGAACTGCAATTTGATTCCAGAACACAAACAAAAGCACAGAGCCTCCTTCAATCTCAGCTTCAGGAGGTCCACTGTCTGCTTGTGACCACAACAGTCATTGTACTCCTGTGCTCAAACCCATAGCCTCCTCTAACTCTGACTTCAGGAGATCTGCTGATGTCTTGTGGTCTCATCCAGCATATACACTCCTTCTATTTCCAGCTTCAGGAGCTGGGCTGCTTTCTTTCTTTTTTTCTTTCTTTCTTTCTTTCTTTCTTTCTTTCTTTCTTTCTTTCTTTCTTTCTTTCTTTTTTCTTTCTTTCTTTCTTTCTTTTTCTTGTAATGGACATCGCACTCATATGTACAAACCTGTTTTCAGAATTCACATATGCATATAAGAAAATATACTGTTCTTAAAGACTCTTACCATCATTTCAGTCATATAAATATCTACCTCATTTCTTATCAATTTTCTATTAATTGGATTTCTGTAAATGTGAAAAATGTCTGAGATAATCAACTTATGAAAAGGAAATTTTTATATGAGCTACATTTTTCTAGGCTTCAGCCCATAGTTAGCTGTTCCTAATGTATTGGGGAATGGACCAAGGAAGCTTACAATGTCTAGGAGCATATAGGAAAATAAGGCCATTCATTTCATAACAGAGAACAAAGGAGAGAATGAAGAGAGCTACACTATTCTCGAAAACTCATTGCCAAAGAGTTGAGATTGCTCTATATACCCTAACACCTACCTAGTAATAGAAAAATGGAGAATAAGTCTTCAATACAAGCACTGGACAGTACAGTCCATGCTCAATAGGAGTTGACCAACACAAAATAGACTCCATAATTTTGTATAATTATATTGTTTTGTTATGTTTGGGTATTTTTTGTCCTTTTGGATTTATTTATTTTGATTTTGTATTCTATTTTCCCCATTGGGAGATAGAACTACATGAAGTTGAGTAGGTTAGGAGTGGGGAGGATCTAGGGGAAGATGAGGAAGGCAAAGAATATGATAAATAATATATTGTATGAATTGATTTTTAAAAGCCAATATTTTTCTTAAAGTCCACTTTCAACAGGTATATAAAATGCCCTTAAATTATTTTGAAATCATAGACATGCCAATCAAATTAAAATGAAATTACTTTGGCTATTGGAAAATGTTAGGGTTGAGACTGCTGGAGAAAAAGCACTGCTGGCCCGAATGTACATTAGTGCATACTGCTTGTAAATCATTATGAGGTTCCATAAAAGGAAAAGGACAGACAGGCACTCCTAGAAAACTGATCATGTGGGGGCGGGGAAACCAGGAAAAGGGAAATGAAATGTAAATAAAGAATATATCCAATTAAAAAAAAGAAAACTGATCATGTGCTGAGTATAGAGAGGAGTGCCTTTGAAGATGGGTACACAGGAGCATGGGTATTTCAGTTTTGCACTAAATTAGTTCTTTGGAGGTGGTTTGTCATGTTCTGTATTTTTGTAGTCTATGCTTTTCAATAATAAAACAGAATGAACACCAACAAACATATAGCCATACATGTGTTAGATACACAAAGGGGAAAGGTAATTGTTAATCTCTGCATTATGCAAACAAAGGAAGTAATGTCAGCTAAAAGTCAATTTTAGGGCTTGTGCAGTTAATGTTGAATTAATGACTAGGAAATATAGTTGCTAGACCAAAGAAATCCATGCTGCTTTTTTTTTCTTCTATTCATTGACTTCAGAGTTGAAAATTTTGAAAAGTACAGAAATGGTAGAATGAATGTCTGTGTGTGTGTGTATGTATGTCTGTGTGTATGTATGTCTGTGTGTATGTGTGTGTGTGTGTGTGTGTGTGTGTGTGTGTGTGTGTGTGTGTGTGTGTGTGTGTGTGATATTTATGTTATTTATGAGAGTGGTTTCTAGGCTGTGGTTCTGTTAGTTCAACAGTGGCTAGATAAAAACTACCAATGGAAAATCTTAGAATACAGTAGCTGTTCAGTCTCAGTTCTTCTTCAGTATATGTCAGAATCCTGAAGAAGTAAACTGTAATGCAGGTGAAGGAATGGACTTGGCAGCAGGAGAGATAGCAAGCAGAAAAAGCAAAAACAAAACAAAACAGAAAACCAAAACCATTTCCTTCTTTTGTGTTCTTTATATGGGCTGCCAGTAGAAAGTGTGCTCCAGAAAACAAATTAGCTCCCTCCTGATGGAACAAGTTCTTGGAATGGAATCCCATGAGGTGGATTCTGAATGCTTATGAGAAAACGCCAAGAAAACAAGCCAAGACTCTTATGACATCATTTTTTTCAAAACATGGAATTGTTCTTAGAATGTGTTGTGCTCCTCCCAGGAGTAGCAGATAGGAGTTAGTTCACTTTAGATTATTCATTATTGTTGCTGTTGTTATTCAAATAATCTTTATGGAAAAATATATTTTTGCCTCATGCAGCTTATACTTGTGATTCTATAGAGCCTGAACTTATGGTTACTTTGCTCATGTGACCTTTCTTATCTCTCAGAGTACAAATTGTCTGTGGCTCTGAATAAAGATTGCAATTGCATGAGACTTTAGCCTGCTTCATTTACTGGCTCCATATACCCTGGTTTTGCTGCCTCTATAACTATGATATCTTCCCACCACAAAAGAGCTGAATTGAATGTGGATCTTCCCACTTCAAATTATCTAATTAAGAAAAACGCCTCATAAGTGTGACTAGATGCTTCTGTTTTAGTTAAATTCATGTATAGTCAAGTTAACAACCAAGAACAGCCACCACAGGCCAGAAGCTAGTTTTGGTTCCCTTGAAACTTGAGTTACAGGCAGTGTTTAGCAACCAGATATCGGTGTTGTGAACAAAACATGGGTTCTCTGGAATAGGAGTAATTCTCTTAATCTCAAAACCATTTCTCTATCACATATTCTTAAAGGTAAATCATAGTGCCAGTTGTAAGATTCTTCCGTATGAATTGTTAGCCAGTATGTCCCTAGAGACTCCCAAAACAACATAGGCTCTTGTCATTAATCTTGGCTATCCACTAGAACTAGAAAGTAAGAACCTGGGGCAGGAAAATCTATACACTATAGAGAAATCACATGGCAAATGAGCTGTAAATACTCTTTTTCCTGGCTAGCATTCATAGTGCTGAAAGATGATAGACAGGTTGATGGCATAAAAATTGAAAAGTTTTAGCAATCTATTAATCTCGCATTCTAAAATACCGAACTGCAAGGCAAGACATTGCACTGGTAGAAAGGTTTCTTTCTTTCTTTCTTTCTTTCTTTCTTTCTTTCTTTCTTTCTTTCTTTCTTTCTTTCTTTCTTTCTTCTCTCTCTCTCTCCCCTGTGTTTTGGGGTAACCAAGTACTTTTCTGATTGGAAAAGTTCTTTTTTTTATTAATTTAATTGTATTAGGCAATTTGTATTAGGCAATCATGGCACAATATTTTATTGTGTTTAACATTTGTATTAACATCCTTTTAACTGTAGCTCACTAAATGAATGTTAACATTTTCACTGTTTTCAAGACAATAGTTTAAATTGGAGAAATTTCACTGTGAATGGATGTGGACTTTATAATACAAACCCATGAGAATATTGCCTAGTGCAAAATAATAATGTTTTAATGTTAATTAATTACTAAATGTAATAAAATAGTAACCTGGTCCTGTCATTTATTTGTTAAATTTTTGAAGCACCTGTTGGATTCTAAGTTGCAAGAGGGCATTAGTACATGTAAGAAATACTTATGTTTCATTTTTATTGTGAACAAAGTTATATGAAATACAAGAGTATACATTTCTACTTTTTTCAAAGGAAAAACAGGTAGTAGAGAGGCAATTTCACAATTAGTTTTGTACTGAAATCGCATGTGTATTTACCATATTTGAAACAGATTTTAGTATGAATATATAACCATATACTTATATTTTATTACTATGAAGTCAAGGTTTAACATGTTATGTTTTGATTTAAATACTTTATAAAATTGATATAATGGATAATGATTGCAGTCAATTTAACATTTTAGTTTCATAATTTATCTCTTCTCTCAGTAATATTTTTGATGAACAGTCTCAACAAAAAAATCATATAAATTCAATTTTGCAAATGGTATGTCACTTCTATTTTATCTGCAAATTTTAGTAATATTTAACTTACTAAGAACATAAAATACTAACATGTATTTACACCCACACCTCCCCCGACACACACAGAAAATTACATGTATATGCATACACCCACAATGAGCAAAAACAGTTAGCAAGTGAGCATCTAGTTACTCTTATCAGTGCACAGAGCTTTTACGAAATAAGAAAATTATGTATTAGAAAGGTCTATCACATGTATCAGGAAATATTTTGCAATTTCAATTTTTCTCTTTAAAGAGAGCAAGCATGTGTCTGTCATAGCATATGTGTGTACTTCATGGGACAATGTTTTTGTTTGTTTTTTTGTGATATATGTTATATGGCATTTCATATACATTTGATGTAAAATATATTATGTGTCATTTTTAAACATATCTATCATACATTGATACAGATACATGATGCTATATATTGTACATGGTAGATCACTTATATCACATTTTAAGATATGAAATAATTTGTATATTTTATTTTTCTATTTTTTATTATTTTCTATATTTACATTTCAAATGCTATCCCTTTTCCTCGTTTCCCCTCAGAAACCCCACTATCCCATTCCCCCTCCCCCTCCTCGCTAACC
This sequence comes from Apodemus speciosus, assembly GCA_002335545.1. Classification (NCBI taxonomy): domain Eukaryota; kingdom Metazoa; phylum Chordata; class Mammalia; order Rodentia; family Muridae; genus Apodemus; species Apodemus speciosus. The sequence continues at coordinate 61,696 of BDUI01002747.1, read as the reverse complement.
CACACTGTCCTGCCTCTCTGTTCTGGAATTCCCCTAAACTAGGGCAACGAGTCTTCACAGGTCCAAGGGCCTCTCCTCTCATTGATGTTGACCAAGGCCATCTTCTGCTACCCATGCTGCTGGAGCCGTGGGTCTTTCCATATGTACTCTTTGGTTGGTGAGTAAGTCCCCAGGAGCTCTGGGGGTGCTAGTTTGTTGTTTATTATTGTTCTTCCTATGGGGCTACAAACCCCTTCAGCTTCTTGGGTCCTTTATCTAGCTCCTCCACTGGAGACCCTGTGCTCAGTTCAATGGTTGACTGAGAGCATCCTTCTTATACATTTTATAAAGGTTGCAATTTACATCTGTTTTATGTATTCTAGATCATACATAGTACATATTATTACATATTATTCACATAAAATGTTTCTTATATTCTCATTAGTTTTATTAATATGTCATCCATCTACTAGTATATAAGGTATCATCTAGACAAAAGGATGTATTTTCAGTTCTAGATACCAATTTAAAACAGAGTCTGACAGCAGATGGAAAGACACAGCAATGATTAAGAGCACTTGTTGCCTTTGAAGAGGACTTAGATTTGGTTCCTAGTACCCATATAGTATGCCTTATAACTGTCGATATTTCAAGTTACAAACTAAGTGACCCCTTTTTCAGGGCCCTGTAGTCACTGCAAACACATGGTGCACTTATTTACGTGCAATCAAAACATACACATAAAATATAAAAATAAAAAATGATCAGGAAATTATTTTAAAGTTCTTCTAAAATCCTTCTTTAAAACAGAGTTCTTTTCAAATTTATTGATTCTGCTCTTTGGCACATGGCCTAAAATCACTGCACATGGGAAATGGAAGCAGGTGAACCACAAATTCCGTCAGTCTTGACTATGTAGAGAATACATAATGAATGACTTGATTTAGAAATTCATTAAAACATTCTTAACCAATTTTCATCAGTTACACTTTTGCAGATTCTAAGGCTTGTGTCCATTTAGTTGACAGCAAGCCCTTGTTATTACTTACTTTACTGTCCCAGAATGAAATACTATATTGTCTTAATTTAATTCTATAGGACATGAGATAGAAATCAACACAAGAGTAAAGAAAATGCTCTAGAGAAATACTTATCTCTTAACTCTTTCAAAATGAAAACCTACATTAATTTACATACCATCTGAATATGCAAAAGCCTAGAGATGGCAGGAAGATAATTAAAACCTAGATCTGACATGCCGGTAGGAGAACAAAGCAATTCTTGTTAAATTATTGTATTATCATGTCTGGATTGATTAGAGATTTTGATGTGATTATTAATAGACACACAATTGATTTGCTTAAGCAATTAAATTATTTAATGGATAAAAAGCATGGTTGCTATGATAAGTTCACCTAGCAGATTTCTACATTTAGTAGTCATAAGATTTGAATGATAGGAGCAATTATGGTAAAATGTCTAAACTACTCTTTGAAAAGTAAACCACAAGAACCAATTACATATAAAGTAATAGTGGATACATGTAAAAATATGTATTAAATCAGATACTGTTTTTTAATTGATTTATTTTGAGCAGTGCTGGGGAATGAACCCAGTACTTTTTACATCCTAGGCAAATGCTAAAGAAATATAACTAGTTTACCAACATAACATAAAATTTGAATTACTTACATCACTAGATTTTTATCTATCAGGTGTAGAACAACAAAGAAAGCATGGAATATTTATATACACAAAACTCCAATTTCAAATTTCCAATTCTGATTTGTTCCTAACTGTGTAATACTGACAAATTTTCCTTGAAAAATTCTAGATTGCTTTGCATATCAATTTGCTCAGTATGACAGATTAGAATCAAGTCAAGTTTAAAGAAGGCTAAAAATAAGATCAGAATAAATAAAATAATTGTATCTATAAGACATTACAGTATGTGACTCGCTTGTAATGGAGAGAATTAAACTATGAAAAGTAAAATCAGCTTCAAAAGAAATGATTGCTTTACTGAAAATATAAGGTAGTTTTTTTTCTCCTCCCAATCACATACAAAGGAAACAAGCTGACTCTTGATGAGAATGATTCACATTCTGCTTTAGACTGATGAACAATGCAACTCTTTTTACAGTGCACAATCAGGCTGCAGAATTCAAATCTGCAATATATCATTTTGGTAAACAGATTAGGAAAATTCAGTAAAGCATTCAATGTTACTATGAATAACAATAGCATTTACAGTAATGTTAAGTAGATCACAAAGTTTAAATGGCTCTCAGATCTCTAACAGTGGAACATAAGGAGAATTTGTGTGAAGGTCAAAGTGTATTCTTTCCCCTGAGATTTTTTATTTTTATATCTCTTATGCACTATGACAGATTTATATGACTCTTTGTCAAAGCTTGGTTATAAGGGTAACCTACTTGATTAAAAATGTCCTTCTTGTCTTCAAAATAGAAATTAAATATTAATGTAAATTACCAACCATACAATCAATGGCAGTTATACTTCTAAATGATATAACTAAAACCAATAAATTAAAATATTTTTCTAAAGAAAAATAAATGAAAGGGAAAGTTTGATATTTGTATGAATTTGGTCAGGCAGAGCTGAATAAAATTCAACAATTGACTTTCAATATTTTAATTTTTTCTCAAAAGCAGGTGGATATATTTTTGTTCCTTCTAGTAGAATTATTTGTGTCTCTGCATTTTATTTTTTATTTATTAATAATTATTTATTTATTTACATTTCAAAAGTTGTCCTCCTTTCAGTTCTCCCCCCAAAAACTCCTTGCCCTATCCCCCTTCTCCTTTGCCTTCAAGAGGGTGCTCCCCAACACATCCATCCACCCTGCCTCACCCCTCTAGAATCCCGATTCACTGAAGCAAAAAGCATCCACATCACCAAGCACCACTCCCTGCCATTAATGCCAGAAAAAGCAATTCAATGCTACATATGTAGCTGGAGCCATGGACCAACTCATGTATACCCTTTGGTTGGTGGTTTAGTCCCTGGAAGCTCTGAGGTGTAGTGTTAGTTGATATTGTTGTTCTTCCTATGGGGTTGCAATCCCCTTCAGCTCCTTCACTCCTTACCCTTACTCTTCCATTGGGGTTGCAGTGCTCAATCTGATTGTTGGCTAAGAGCATCCACATCTGTCAGGCTCTAGCAGAGCCTCAGGGGACAGATATGCCAGGTTCCTGTCAGGAAGTGCTTCTTGGCATCAGCAATAGTGTTGCAGATGGGATGGATCCCCAGGTAAGATAGTCCCTGGATAGCCTTTCATTCATTCTCTGCTCCATTTTTCTGTCCCTGCATTTCCTTTGGAAAGGAACAATTCAGGGTTAAAACTTTTAAGGTGAGTGGATGACCACATCCTTCAACTGTGGGCAATATCTATCTACTGGAGGTGGTCACTTAAAGTCCTATCTCACTGCTGTTGGGTATTTCAGCTAATGCCATCCCCATTGGGTCCTGGGAGCCTCTCACATCTCTGGAATCTGGGACTTCCTAGTGGTTCCCCTGTTCCCCACAATCACTGCTACATATTTCTATTCATTCTCCTGGCCCTTTGGATTTCTATCCTGTATCTTCCCATACCTGTTTCCTGCTTCTGGCTATTATTTCACTGTTCCCTTTCCCTCCACCTCCCCTCTTCCACTCAGGGCCCATCTTGAGTCTGCATCTTATGATTATTTTGTTCCCCCTTGATAAATTTCATGTGGTCTGTGAGTTATATCATGGTTATTCTGAGTTTTGGGGCTAAAATTCACTTATTAGTGAGTACATACCATGTATGTACTTTTGGATCTGGGTTACCTCACTCAGGATGCCATTTTCTAGTGCCATCCATATGCCTGTGAAATTCATGAAAATTTCATTTTTAATAGCTTATTAGTATTAGACTGTGTAAATGTACCATGTTTTCTGTATCCATTCTTCCATTGAGGGACATCTGGGTTGTTTCCTGCTTCTGGCTATTATAAATGAGGCTGCTATGAACATAGCGGAGCACATGCCTTTGTTATATGTTTAAGCATATTTTGGGTATATTCCCAGTAGTGGTATAACTGAGTCTTCAAGTAGTACTATGTTTGATTTTCTGAGGAAATGCCAGATTGAGTTCCAAAATATTTGTACCAACTTGAAAACCCATTTTCTTTACATCCTCACCAGCACCTGCTGTCCCTCAGTTTTTGATCTTAGCCATTCTGATTGGTCTAAGGAGGAATCTCAGGGTTGTTTTGGTTTGTACTTAACTGATGATTAAAGATGTTGAATATTTCATTAGGAGTTATTTTTTTGCCATCAAAGATACTTCAGATGAGATTTCTCTATTTAGCTTTTACCCTATTTTTTAATTGAGTTATTTGGTTTTCTGGAGGTCTTAGTATATTTTTGATATTAGAACTTTATCTAATGTAGGGTTGGTAAAGATCTTTTCTCAATTTGTAGGTTTCTGTTTTGTCCTGTTGACAGTGTCCTTTGCCTTATAGAAGCTTTCCAGTTTTATGAGGTCCCATTTGTCAATTGCTAATCTCAGAGCATAGGCCATTGGTATTCTTTCCATTCAGGAAATTTTCTCCTTTGATGGTATGTTCAAGGCTGTTTCCCACTTCATCTTCTATCAGATTCACTGTATCTGGTTTTATGTAGAGGTCCTCAATCCACTTCACTTGAACATTGTACAAGGAGATAAAAATGGAATAATTTGGATTCTTCTACTTGCAGACTACCAGTTAGACCAGAACCATTTGTTAAAAATTCTTTCTTTTTTTATTGTATGGTTTTGGCTTATTTGTCAAATATCAACTGTCCATAAGTGTGTGAGTTTATTTCTGGGTCTTCAATTCGATACCATTGATCTGCCTGTCTCTGTACCAAAAGCATGTGGGTATTTTTTATCACTATTGATCTTTAGTACAGTTTGAGATCAGGGATGATAATTCTTCTAGAAGTTTATTTATTGTTGTGAATTGTTTTTGCTATACTCATATTTTTGTTATTCCAGATAAATTGAGAATTGTTCTTTCTATCTTAATGAAGAATTGAGTTGGAATTTTGATGGGGATTGCATTGAATTTGTATATTGCTTTTGACAAGATGGCCATTTTCACTGTATCAATCTTGCCAATTCATGAGTATGGGAGATCTTTCAATCTTCTGGGGTATTCTTTGATTTCTTTCTTCAGAGACTTAAAAGTTCTTGTCACAGAGATCCTTCACATGCTTGGTTAGAATTACACCAAGATATTTTATATTATTTGTGACTATTGTAATGGGTGTTGTTTTCCTAATTTCTTTCTCAGCCTATTCATTCACGAATAGTGATACCTAGAATTCTTCCTTTCTAATTTGTATCTCTTTAACCAGTGATCATTGTCTAATTGCTCTAGCTAGAAGGTTGAGTAGTGTGTGGAGTAAATAAGGAGAGAGTGGGGAGCCTGGTCTTGTCCCTGATTTTAGTGGCATTGCTTCAAGTTTCTCTCCATTTAATTTGATGTTGGCTATTGGTTTGCTGTATATTGCTTTTATTATGTTTAGATATGTGCCTTGAATTCCTGATATCTATGACTTTGAACATGAAGGGGTGTTGTTTTTTGTCAAAGGTTTGTTCAGTATCTAATGAAATGAGCATGTGATTGTATTTCTTTGAGTTTGTTTATATCATGGATTATGTTGATGGATTTCTGTATAATGAACCATTCCTGCATCCCTGCAATTAAGCCTACTTGATTGTGGTGAATGATTGTTTTGATGTATTCTTGGATTCCAATGGGATAATTTAAGTCTGAATATTTTGCATTAATATTCATAAGCAAAATTGGTCTGAAGTGCTCTGTCTTTGTTAGGTCTTAGTGTGGTTTAGGTATCATTGTAACTGTGGCTTCATAGAAAGAATTAGTTAGTATTCCTCCTCTTTCTATTTTGTGGAACAATTTGAGACATAATTTTATTATTTCTTCATTGAAGGTCTAAGAGAATTCAGCACTAAAACTATCTGGCCCTGGGATTTGTTTGTTTGTTTGGGAGACTTTTAATGACTGATTTTGTTTCCTTAGGGGTACAGTAGAGATTAGATAGTTTTCCTTGTCCTGATATAACTTCGGTACCAGATCTCTATCTCAAAAATAATCCATTTCATCTATATTTCCAGTTTTGTTTAAAAAAGTCTTTTTTTTAAGTAGGATCAGATGATTTTTTCTTAATTTCCTCTGTTTCTGTTATGTCTTCATTTTCATCATTTTCATTTCTAATTTTGTTAATTTGGGCCCTCTGGTTAGTTTGGCTAAGAGTTTATCTATCTTGTTGATTTTCTCTAAGAACCAAGTCTCAGTTTTGTTGATTCTTTATATTGTTCTTTTTGTTCCTAATTGGTCAATTTTTGCCCTGAGTTTGGTTATTTCTTCCTGTCTTCTCCTCTTGGATGTGTTTGCTTCTTACTGGCAGGAGCCTGGACCTGTTGAAGAACCTTCTCCTCTTCCAGGCCACAAAGCTAGCAGCATTCGGAGTCACTTGGTAAATAGACCTCAGTAACACAACTAAGTGAGGAATGTGCTGTCTCCAGAATCCAAACAGACCCACTAAAGGTTGTAATTCTTTCTTGGTGGTGGGAGTGGCCAGGTGAAATAACTTATCTTTCACCTTAGAAGGAATGTCTCTGCGTGCTCCACACCACTGTACTCCTAAGAATTTCACTGAGATAGATGGTTCTGGAATTTTGTTTGGATTTATTTCCTATCATCTGATACACATTTGTGCTACCAATGAATCCAAAGTGGTTGCTACTTCCTGCTCACTTTGTCCAATCAGCATAATGTCATCAATGCTGTGTACCAATGTGTTGTTTTGTGGAAGSGACAACAATCAAGATCCCTTGTAACTAAGATATGACACAGGGCAGGAAAGTTAATATATCCTTGAGGCAAAACTGTAAAGGTATACTGCTGGCCTTGCCAATTGAAAGAAAATTGCTTCTGGTGGTCCTTATGGACAGGTATTGAGAAGAAGGCATTTGCTAGATCAATAGCTGCATACCATGTACCAGGAGATGTGTTAATTTGCTCAAGTAACAAAGCTACATCTGGTACAGCAACTGCAATTGCAGTTACTACTTGATTTAGTTTTCCAAAGTCAGCTTTCTTTCTCCATGATCCATCTGTCTTCTGTACCCAAAAGATAGGAGAGTTAAAGGGAATGCATCTTTCTTTTTTTTCTGTTTTTTTGTTTTTGTTTTTTTTCGAGACAGGGTTTCTCTGTANAGGAGAGTTAAAGGGAATGCATCTTTCTTTTTTTTCTGTTTTTTTGTTTTTGTTTTTTTTCGAGACAGGGTTTCTCTGTATAGCCCTGGCTGACCTCAAACTCAGAAATCTGCCTGCCTCTGCCTCCCAAGTACTGGGATTAAAGGTGTGCACCACCACAGCCCGGCATCTTTCAAGTCCTTGATAGTGGCAGTAATTTCTGCAATTCCTCCAGAAATACAATACTGTTTTTGATTCACTATTTTCTTTGGCAGAGGCAACACTAAAGTCTTCCATTTAGCCTTTACAACCATAATAGACCTCACTCCACAGGTCAGGGAACCAATGTGAGAATTCTGTCATTGTCTGAGTATATCTGTCCCATTTATACATTCTGGAACTGGGGAAATGACCACAGGATGTGTTCAGGACCTTACTGGACCTACTGTGAGTTGGACAACAGTCAAAACTCCATTACTTGCCTGTCCTCCATAAGCCCCTACTTTAACTGGAGGGCCCTAATGTTTCTTGGAGTCTCCTGGGATCAGTGCCAATTCAGAAAGAGTATCCAGTAGACCCAGGAAAGTCTGATTATGTACAGTTACCCATGTAAAAGGCTGTAGTTTCCTCTGGGGAAGAATTGGAGAAAGGCTCAGAGCAAAACTTTTAGGTATCTTATGAAGATCCTTTCTCGGGGGAACCTGGCTACCTCTTCATTCAAGAGGCTCTCGATCTGCAAATCAGCTCAAGTCTGGAAATTAATTCACTGGCTAAGATTGCTTTTTGCCATGATCCAATGTAGCCTTTCATTTGTTTGAGAATTTTTCTGCTTATATAGACCGAATAGATATGCAGTGGGCTTCCTTTCTATTTCATGCCTGGAAATACCATGACTGATTGGCCAGTACCAAAGGTCCAAACGAGTCATGCCATTATAATTTCACCTCTCCTGTGCTGAACATTACGGGGTATATCATTATAAACTCTGTTTTGTCTACACTGTCCATTTTAACAACTATGATCACCTTGTCTCTGTCAATTCAATATTGCCATTGGGCCCTTTTTACGTAGGGGCCCAATTAAACCCATTGAATTTAATTTGTCTAATTGCGCAGCAGCATCTCTAATCCTAAATTCTGGCACGAGGAAAAGGGCAAGAACAAAACACTTCAAATGTGCTGGTGCTCCTCTCACCAGTTTGCATCTTATAGGATTAGCGAAGGGCATATCTTCTGGGCCTTCTCATTGTGGAGGATTAGGTTTTACATAATGTATCCATTCCAGCATTGCAATTTCCTTAAGCCTTAAAATCCCTTCATCAACACTAAGCCAAGGGATATCAGGTATCTCCAACTCCTTTTCAGTAGGCTAAGTTTTGATAACATTTCAACCAACCATTCAAACGACCTTGTGACAGCTTTTTTAACTGTGCAAGCTTCCATGTTAAACCTAGAATCTCCACTCAGAGGGCCCATATCAATAAACTCAACCTGCTCCAGTTTTATGTTTCTTCCACCATTATCCCACACCCTTAAAATCCATTCCCACACATATTCCACAGACTTCTGCTTGAATGAATTATCAAATTCATTAAGTTCCTTAGTAGTGTAGAGCATTTCCTCATGGACTACACTTTCTACCTCCCCTCTACAGGCCTGTTTTGCCTTGAGTATGGTTAAAGTTCTAAAAGAACTATTGGTGGGCCTTGAGAAACATCAATATTGTCCTTTTTGGCATTTTCTTCAGCAAAAGTCACTGCTGGTTTATGAGACCATGAGGGATTAATTTTCTCACGTGGAGAAGGCATTATTTCAAGGGGCGGGACTGAGTATATTTCTTCCTCAGGTGGGGTAAATCATTGAGAATCTGAAGACTCAAAATTCTCAGCTTCAAAAGAGTCCTCCTACACATCCCCATCCCAAGTTATAGGATCCCATTCTTTGCCAATTAATGCCCTTACTTAACTGCTGACACCCTCTGAGACTGAGACTTGAATTTTCATTGTTATTCAGCCAACCTTATAATGAGGGTTTCAGTTTGATTTTCTGCAACTTGAGCTCTATGGCTGCTAGAAAGAAGATTTGCTTCAAGGACACACTTAGCAAATTTTAAATTGTTTACTTGCATCTGGATCTGTTCGATTTTATCACACAACTCCTTCTTTTCCTTCATCATTTTTTTCCAGAGATACTAAGAGCAACAAGTCAACAAAGTCATCTTCTAATTTTTCCCCAACTTGTACAAAGTTTTGTACACTGAATCACCTTATTCATCAAGATAATCAAAGGCATTAGCTTTTTTAATTTAAAATATAGTTTCAACTAGGTGTCTTCAATATTCTCCGAGGTCCCAGGAAAGAGAATATCTGGAGAGGTTTCAGTAGTTGAAGGTGCTGGTGAATTATTAAACCAACTCCAGATTCTTAAAAGATTCATCCTTATCCTTCTGCTCCTCTAGAACCACTCCCGGGACCAGCATAGTGGGGTATTCCTGTGACAACCTGACAATGTACTGGGGAGGACTGTAGAAGGACTTTGGAACTTTGGGCTAGAAGATCCATTCGGTGTTAAGAACTCTATGGGATGTTATGTAGAAGCTTGGAAGATAACATGGAGAACAGTGCAGAAGACGGAGGGCTGGATTGTGAAATTTCAGAGGGAACATTAAAGACACTTATCAGGGCTAAGTGTCTTTTGATTGTGAAGATTCTTTTGTTCTGCTGGGGCTGAAGAATTAGCTGTGATTAACAATATACCAGAACTACTAAATCAAAATATTTACCTTACTGGGACTATTGATGCTGGCTAGCTGGAAGTAAGAAATTAACAGTGATTAAGAAGAGGGGAGTATCACTGAAGTGAAATCTTCTGGGAAGTGTTTTCTGAAACATAGAGTCTGTGTTCCAAAGAGAGACAAGGTTGTACCATGTGTGGTGGCTGAAGTTAGTAACATGTAATAGTCACCCAGGTGATACTGGTTTTGAAATCATGAAGGAAAATGAAGAGCAGCTGAGGCTTGGCACTGTGAGAAAACGTGGAAAGTAATTGTTGAAGGTGCAGCCTCAGTGGCAATTGCTGGCCAAGGACTGAAGGGGCCATGCAGAGACATTGAGTCTTGGCACCATGAAGAGAACCTATGAGAAGCTATTATTGGTGAAGCCTAGTTACAGTGGAAGAGAGTACTATTTTGTAGATGCCAGTACCATGAGATGACCATCAAGTACAGCAGCAGCAGTGAAGTACAGGCAGCTGTAGCCTAGAAAACAAGGTGTGTGCTGCAAAGTACAGAGCAGGAGAAGTGACCCAAGCCCTTGGAGAAACCTAGAATATCGTGAGTAGATCCTAGATATTGGACAGTTGGAGTTTGATTTTGATTTTGATTGTGACTGTGCCCTGATATTTTTCCCTCTTAAAGTAAGAAGGTATTTTAGTGGATTCCACAGTTAAGAGGCCTTAATTTTAAAAAAAAAAACTGAACTTTAAAAGATATTGGATATTTTAAAGGGATTGAACTTTTTTTCATTAAWTTTTTTTTTATTATTTTCTATATTTTTTGTTTACATTCCAAATGATTTTCCCTTTTCAGGTTCCCCCCTCCACATAAATCCCATAAGCCCTCTTCCCTCCGCAAGTTCCCCAGTCAACACCCTCCCACTTCTCTGTCCTGGCAATCCCCTACAATGCTGTATCAAGTCTTTACAGGACCAGGGCCCTCTCCTTCCTTCTTCTTGGGAATGACTTGATAGGAGAATTGTGTTTGGGTATTCAGAGCTTCTGGGCTAATATCCACTTATGAGGGGATTGAACTTTTAATATGTAAAAACTGTGGGACTTTTAAAGTTATTTAGATCTTGAGGATGAATAAGAAAGTAAAAGTTGAAGCTTAATAGTGATGTGTTTGTGTGTCAAGTTGGCAAGGGGTCAATTGTACTGGCTGATTTTGTGTTTCAACTTGACACAGGCTGGAGTTATCACAGAGAAAAGAGCTTCAGCTGAGGAATTGCCTCCATGAGATCCAGCTATAAGACATTTTCTCAATTAGTGATGGGGGGGGCAATATGGGTGGTGCCATATCTGGGCTGGTAGTTTTGGGTTCTATAAGAAAGCAAGCTGAGGAAGCTAGTGGAATTAAGCCAGTAAGTAGCATCCCTCCATGGCCTCTGCATCAGCTCCTTTATCCTGACCTGCTTGAGTGCCAGTCATGACCTCCTTTGGTGATTAAGAGCAATTTGGAAGTGTAAGCTAAACAAACCCTTTCCTCCCCTACTTGCTTCTTGATCATGATGTTTGTGCAGGAATAGAAACCCTGACTATGAGACCAGGTTATCATTGAGTAGAGAGAGCTGTTCAGTTTCTTTGAGTATGTGGGCTTTCTACTGGTTTGGGTGTTATTGAAGATCATCCTTAGTATGTGGTGATCTGATAGGATGCAAGGGATTATTTCAAACTTATATTTGTTGAGTCCTGTTTTGTGACCAATTACACAGGCAGTTTTAGAGAAGGTACCATGAGGTGCTAAGAAGGTATAGCCTTTTGTTTTAGGATGAAATGTTCTATAGATATTTGTTAAATACATTTGGTTCATAACTTCTGTTAGTTTCACTGTGTCTCTGTTTAGTTTCTGTTTCCATGGTCTGTCCATTTGTGAGAGTGGATTGTTGAAGTCTCCCCCTATTGCTGTGTGAGGTTTAATGTGTGATTTGAGCTTTAGTAATGTTTCTTTTACAAATGTTGGTGCCCTTGGATTTGGGGCATAGATGTTCAGAAATGAGAGACCATCTTTTTGGATTTCCTTTTTGATGAGTACGAAGGGTTCTTCTCCATCTCTTTTGATAACTCTTGTTTGTAAGTCTATTTTATTGGGTACTAGAATGGCTACTCCAGCTTATTTCTTGGGACCTTGTGCTTGGAAAATTTATTCCGGCCTTTGTCTTCTGAGATAGTGTCTATTTTTTGTCACTGAGGTATGTTTCCTCTATGCAGCTAAATGCTGGGTCCTTTTTATATATCAAATCTTTTAGCATATGTCTTTTTATTGGAGAATTGAGTCCATTGATTTTGAGAGATATTAAATACCAATGACTGTTCTTGGTATTTTCTTGTTAGAGGTGGTATTATATTTGTGTGGTTCTCTTCATTTGTCTTTGTTGTGAGATGATACATTTCTTGTTTTTTTCTTTGGTGTAGGTACCCTGCTTTAGTTGGTGTTTTCCTTCTATTATCCTCTGTAGGGCTATATTAGTGAAAATATATTGCTAAAATTTGGTTTTATCATGAAATATTTTGGGTTCTCCATCTATGGTAATTTTGGGTTTTATTGTGCATAGTAGCCTGAGCTCAGATTTGTGTTCTCTTAGGGTCTGCATGACAACTTTCCAAGATCTTCTGGCTTTTAAGAGACTTTTTTGAGAAGTCTTGTGTACTTTTAATAGGTCTACATTTACATGTTATTTGGTCTTTTTCTCTTACAGCTTTTAATATATTTTTCCTGTGAATTTAGTGTTTTGCTTATTATATGAAGGAAGGAATTTCTTTTCCAGTTCAATCGATTTGGTTCTGTAGGCTTCTTGTACACTTATAGCCATCTCTTCCTTTAGGTTAGGGAAATTTTCCTCTATGATTTTTTGAAGATGTATTCTGGCCCTTTGAATTAAGAATTTTCACTTTCTTCTATTCCTGTTATTCTTATGTTTTGTCATGTCATTTTGTCCTGAATTTTCTGAATGTTTTGGGTTAGGACATTATATTTTCTTTAACTATTGTGTCAATATCTTCTATGGTATCTTTTATGCCTGGGATTCTCTCTTCTATCTCTTGTATTCTGCTGCTGATGCTTGCATCTGTAACTCCTGATCTCTTTCCTATGTTTTCCATCTCCAGTGTTACCTCCCTCTGTGATTTCTTAATTGCTTATATTTCACATTTTAGATCCTAAACGACTTTGTTCAATTTCTTCACCTGTTTGATTGTGTTTTTAAGGGATTTTTGTGGTTCCTCTTTAAGAGTTTCTACATGTTTACCTGTATTCTCCTGTATTTCTTTAAGGAAGTTATTTATGTCACCATTAAGGTCCTCTATCATCTTCATGAAATGGGATTTCAGGTCAGATTCTTGCTTTTCTGATGTGTTTGGGTATCTAGGCCTTGCTGTCATGAGAGTTCTAGGTTCTGATGTTGCCAAGTGGCATTGGTTTTTGTTGCTTATGTTCTTGGGCTTTCCCTTGCCAGCTGGTTATCTCTTGTGTTAAATGACCTTGCTGTCTTTGACTGGAGCCTTTCCCTCCTGTGAGCCTGATTATGATGGCCCTCCTGGAAGTCAAACAGTCTCTGAGTGTGGGAAGTGATCTGGAGTGCTGGTTCTGCTCTGAGCATAGTTGTGGGCTGGAAGATTGAGTCTCTGGCAAGGCAGATAGGTACTATATCAGCTAGACCCCATTGGGGCCCCAGTTTAGCCAGGTATTAGGCTGTTAGTGGGTCTCATCTGTAAGCCTGGGTGTCAATCAGTCTCTGGTTAGGTGAGGGGATCTGGAGCACTTGATCTGCCCTGGGCAGAGTTGAGGGCTAGAAGGAAGATGTTGATTTTCTATATATTAAAAGGGAACATGAGCTGGGCGGTGGTGGTGCACGCCTTTAATCCCAGCACCTGGGAGGCAGAGAGAGAGGCAGGCAGATTTCTGAGT
>BDUI01002747.1:10818-25843 GCA_002335545.1 Apodemus speciosus | reverse complement strand
AATAATAAAAATAATAATAAAGCAAATTCTAAAGATCCAATGTCTGAGATCCACTTAGTCTTCTGGGTTCATCGATGGGCTTGCATCACTTCTCCAGCTCTGCCCTTTGAAGTACATACTTGTCTTCTGGCTCCAGCTGCCTGTAGTCCACTCCTGCATTCTTAGTAGTCATCTCACATACTGGCATCTCCAAAACACTGCTGTCTTCCCCTGCAACTAGACTGCACTTTCATAAATAGCCTCTCACAGGCTCTTTTCATGGTACTAAGCCTCAACTTCTCTGTATGAGCATTTCAGTCCTGGACCTTCAACTGCCCCCAAGGCTACACCTTCACCAATGGCTTCTGCTGGCTTCTCACAGTGCCAAGCATCAGCTGCTACCCCTTCATGTTTCAAAAGCAGGACCACCTGGGTGACTCTTATATATTACCAAGTCTGTCTGCCAACATGAGATACAGCAGTAGCTGTCTCTGAAACACAGCTTCTCTGTGCTCTCAGGAAACACTTCCCAGAAGATGTTACCTCAGTGATGCTGGACTTTTCTTAGTCACTGCTAATTACTTAGCTCCAGCTAACAGGCATTATTCATCCTAGTAATACAAAGGTTTCACTTTAGTAGTCTGATATCGTCTTAATCATAGCTGAATCTTCAGCCCCAGCTAACTAAAACCACAGATTCTTCACAATCAAAACAGCAATGGCCTTGATAAGTGTTTTTATCCCTCTGAAATTTCATAAGCCAAGCCTCCATCATTTGCACTGTTTTCAACATTATCTTACAAGCTCCTACAGAATATCCAACAGAGTTCTTAACATTCCAAATGCTCTTCTACATCAATGTTCCAAAATCTTTCTACAGTTCTCCCCAAAACATAGGCAGGCTGTCACATGAATACTCCTCTCCCAGTAACAGTTTGTCTTAGTCAAAGTTTTTATTCCTGCATGAAATATGAACAAGAAGCAAGTTGAGAAGGAAAGAGTTTATTCAACTTACACTTCCACATTGCTGTTCATCAGCAAAGGACATCAGGAGAGGAACTCACATAGGGTAGGAACTTGGACTCAGAAGCTGATTCTGGGCCATGAAGTGGTGCTGCTTACTGGATTGCTTCCCCTGGTTTTCTCAGCTTGCCTTCTTACAGAAACCAGGACTACCAGCCCAGGGGTGGCACCATGCACAATGGGCTGGGAGCATGATCACCAATTAAGAAAACGCCTTACAGCTGGATCTCCTGGAAGCATTTCCTCAAGGGAGGCTTCTTTCTCTGTGATAACTCCAGCTTGTGTCAAGTTAACACACACAACCAGCCAGAACAGTCACTGTGCTGTACAATATTATACAATTTCTTGGGCCTCTCCAATTGTACCAAAAAATTCAAATTATATGTATATATTGAATCAAGTTATGTAGTGACTGAGGGCTATGAGGCTAGTCCTATTTGTGTTTGAGTTATATTTCACAGGATGTCATCTAGAATTTAGGTATAATATATAATTCTTCATGAACACAAAAATATAAACATGGAATCAAACTTATTATTCACTTGTAATATGTCCCAGTTTTGCAAGAAACTTCAGACTGTTATGTAACACTGAGTACAAGCAAAAGGAGACAAAAGGCAATAANAGGAGGCCACAATACCTGCCCCAACACCAAGAGTAACTGGGTCGCCCAAGATCCAGGAATGCAGGAAGCCCCCACCCAGCCAGTGGCATGGATTCCTTCTGGTCTGAACTTTCACTTGGAGCAGAACTGGGGTGCTGGCTTTGCAGCCACTATTAAAATACCCAGAGGGAGCACCACTCCCAGATGCTCTGTAATGTCCAGGATCACAAGATCACAGAGGAAGCACCATTTTCAGGAGATGGGACATACCCATGACCACTGAAATTTTGATATACTCAAGAACACACGCAAGGCCACAACATCTTTCCCAACACCCAGTGTAACTGGGACCCCCCCCTCCCCACAGGAACCAGGGATACACAAATCCCAGCCCAGCCAGTGGCATGGGTTCCAGCTTGCATCTGTGCTAGCAGCAAAGCTAGGGCTCTGGCTCCTCACCCATCCCTTTAACACCCAGAGAAAGCTTGACTTCCAGAGTCTCTGACAAAACAGGATATCAGGAGCTTGGTCACAGCAGGATATTGGAATCCTAGAGGTAACTTGACTCCCAAGAGCTGTGACACACACAGTATCAGAGAATCACAGGATCCCAGAATCACAGGATCATAGAGACAGCTGGACTCTGAGGAGTTCTGACAGAACCAGGATCACAGGAGGGACAGGCTCCAGTCAGAGACAACAAGGGCAAGTAAAAGAGAGATAACCAGATGGAGAGAGGCAAGCTCAAGAATCTAAGCAACAGAAACCAAAGCTACTTGGCATCAATCGAACCCAGTTCTCCCACCAAAGTAAGTCCTGCATACAACATCACACCAGAGAAGACTTGGGCTTAAAATCACTTCTCATGGTGATGATAGAAGACTTTAAGAATGACATAAATAACTCCTTTATAGAAATACAGGAGAACACAGGTAAGTATGTAGAAGCACTTCAAAAGGAAACATAAAAATCCCTTAAAGAATTACAGGAAAACACAACCAAACAGGAGAAGGAATTGAAGAAAACCATTCAGGATCTAAAAATGGAACTATAAATAATAAATCAAAAAGGGAAACAACCCTGGAGGTGTGAAAAACCTAGAAAATAGATCAGGAGTCACAAATGGAAGCATCATCAACTGATACAAGAGATAGAAGAGAGAATCTCAGTTGCAGAAAATACCATAGAAAGCATTGACACAACATTTAAAGAAAATGCAAAATGCAAAAAGTTCCTAACCCAAAACATCTAGGAAATCCTGGACACAATGAGGAGACTAAACCTAAGGATTATAGGTATAGAAGAGAGTGAAGATTTACAACTTAAAGGGCCAGTAAATATCTTCAACAAAATTATAGAAGGCTGGGCGGTGGTGGTTCACACCTTTAATCCCACTTGCTACCGAGTGCGCTTGAATGCAGAGTCCAGAAATTTAGGGTCATGGTTTCAAAGTTCATGGTCCTGAGAATACACAAAAAAACTATTGTGGTTGCATAGAGCTGTGGACCCCATTAACACCGTCCCATGAATATTTATAGCTGGGAACTACAAAAGAACATAGAGGCCATATTGTATTCCTGGAGCCTTTCCTTCCATGGGGTCCTTTTCTCTGTGGGTTACTTTAATGTAAGCTTTGCCGATTTAGTTGCACACTTTAAGCCGATTAACTTTTTACTAAAAAAAAAAAAAAAAAAAAAAAAAAAAAAAAAAAAAAAAAAAAAAAAAAAAAACACCTCCCTGTTTGTTTGTACATACGCTTCCCTGACAAAGATTCACACAAAATTGCTTCAAACCTGGTAAATCCTTCTGCTGGAAACTCAACAGAACTAAAAGCATCTCTGGGTAGGATTCCCCTGTAATTCTCCTGCCTCTGGCCTCTCCACCCCACCTCTGTAAGTTTCCTGAGAGGAATGGCAGTAGTTTGAGCCACCAGATTTAGTCCCCGCGCTAACCTGACCTTATCCCCAGGTGAAGAAAGATCTTCATCTTTCCTTTAGAACTCCAAAAAGACTGGATTAGAAAAGAAATTCCTCACATCATATAATAGCAAAAGCACAAAACAAAGAAAGAATATTAAAAGCAGTAAGGGAAAAAGTCAAGAAATATAAAAAGTCATACCTATCAAAATTATACCAGACATCTCACCAGAAACTATGAAAGCCAGAAGATCCTGGGCAGATGTCATACAGACCCTAAAAGAACACAAATGCCAGCACGGACTATTATACCCAAGAAACTCTCAATTACCATAGATGGCAAAACCAAGATATTCAATGACAAAAACAAATATACACAATATCTTTCCATACATCCATCCCTACAAAGGATAATAGATGGAAAACATTAATACAAGGAGTGAAACTACATGCTAGAAAAAGCAAGAAAGTAATCTTTCACTAAACCCAAAATAAGATACACACACACACACACACACACACACACACACACACACACACACAATTCTACCTCTAACAACAAAAATAACAAGAAGCAACAATTACTTTTCCTTAATATCTCCTAACATCAATGGACTCAATTCTCCAATAAAGCCATAGACTAACAGACTGGATATGTAAACGGGACCCAGCATTTTGCTGCATACAGGAGACACACTACCTCATAGTAAAAGGCTGGAAAACAAATTTCCAAACAAATGGTCCCAAGAAACAAGCCATTCTAATATCAAATAAAATCAACTTTTGACCAAAAGTTATTTTTAAAAAATAAGGAAGGCTTCATACACATGAAAGGAAAAATCTCTCAAGTTGAATTCTCAATTCTGAACATGCTCCAAATGCAAGGACATTCACATTCATAAAAGAAACTTTACTAAAGCTCAAAGCACACATTGCACCCCACACAATAATAGTGAGAGATTTCAACACCCCACTTTCATCAATGGATAGTTCATAAAAACAGAAAATAAACAGAGACACATGGAAACAAACAGAAGTTATGAACCAAATGAATTTAACAGATATCTACAGAACATTTTATCCTAAAACTAAAGAATAGCACCTCATGGTATCTTTTCCAAAACTGACCATACAAGTGGTCACAAAACAAGCCTCAATACATACAAGAAGATTGAAATAATCCATTTCATCCTATCAGATCACCAAGGACTAAGGTAGGTCTTCAATAACAACAAAAACAACAGAAAGCCCACATATAAATGGAAGCTGAACAACACTCTACTCAATGATAACTTGGTAAAGGAAGAAATAAACAAAGAAATTAAAGACTTTTTAGAATTTAATGAAAATGAAGGCACAACACAGCCAAACTTATGGGACACAATTGAAAATAGTGCTAAGAGGTAAACTCATAGCTCTAAGGGCCTCCACAAAAAAATTGGAGAGAGCTTAAAAGAGAAGGTTAACAAAACAACTGAAAGTTATAGAACAAAAAGAAGCAAATACACCCAAGAGAAGTAGAAACAAAAGGAACTATACAAAGAATCAACAAAACCAGGAGATCACTCTTTGAGAAAATCAACAAGACAGTAAAACCTTACCCAGAATAATCAGAAGGTAGAGAGACAGTATCCAAAATAACAAAATCAGAAACGAAAAGGGAGACATAACAAGGGAAACCAAGGGAATTAAAAAAATAAACAGATCCTACTACAAAAGCCTGTACTCCACAAAACTGGAAAATCTGAATGAAATGGACAATTTTCTAGACAGATATCAAGGACCAAAGTTAAAACAAGATTAGAAAAATCATCTAAACAGTCTAAACAGTTCCATAGCCCCTAAGGAAATAGAAGCAATCATTATCTCACAACCAAACCAAACAAAACCAAAAACAAACAAAAAAAAAAAGAAAGAAAAGAAAAGAAATAAAAGAAGACAAAAAAACCTACAACCAGATGGTTTTAGTGCAGAATTCTCTCAGTCAAAGAAGACCTAATACAATACACTTCAAACTATTCCACAAAATATTAATAGAAGGAACACTACCCAATTTGTTCTATTAAGTCACAATTAAGCTTATATGTAAACCACAAAGACCCAACAAAGAAAGAGAACTTCAGACCAATTCCCCTTATGATTACCAATGCAAAAAGTACCCAATAAAATTCTCACAAACCAAATTCAAGAACACATGCAAACAATCATCCATCCTGATCAAGTAGGCTTCATTCAAGGGATGCTCGATTGGATCAATATACAGATTTCTGTCAATATAATCCACTGTATACACAAATCAAAGAAAAAAAAAACACATGCTCATCTCAATAAATGCTGAGAAAGTATTAGACAAAATTCAACACCCCTTCATGGAAAAAGTCTTGGAAAGATAAGGAATTCAAGGCCCATATCGAAACACAGGAAAAGCAATATTCAGCAAACCAGTAGCCAACATAAAACTAGATGGAGAGACAATTGAAGCCACCCCACTAAAATCATGGACTAGCCAAGACTGGTCACTCTCTATCTATTCACTATAAGTCCTAACCAGAACAATTAGACAAATAAAAGGAATCAAAGGGATACGAATTTGAAGGGAAGAAGTCAAAATATCACTATTTGCAGATGATATGATAGTACAGTTAAGTGACTCAATAAACTCCACCACAGAACTCTTAAAACTGATAACTTCAGCAAAGTTGCTGGATATAAAATCAACTCAAAAAAATTGGTAGCCTTCCTTACTCAAAGGATAAATAGGCTGAGAAAGAAATTAGAGAAATGACACTCTTCACAATAGTCACAAAAAATATAAAATAGCTTGGTGTGACTCTAACCAAGCAAGTGAAAGATCTGTATGGCAAGAACTTAACGTTTCTGAAGAAAGAAATCGAAGATCTCAGAAGATGGAAAGAGCTCCCATGCTCATTGATTGACAGGATTAATACAGTAAAAATGGCCATCTTGCCAAAAGCATTCTATAGATTCAATGCATTTCCCATCAAAATTCCAAATTAATTCTTCATAGAGTTAGAAAAAATTGCAAATTTATTTGGAATAACAAAAAACACAGGATAGTGAAAACTATTCTCAACAATAGAACTTCTGGGGGAATCATTTTCTCTGACCTCTAGCTGTATTGCAGAGTAATACTGATAAAAAAAAAAAAACTTTATGATATTTCTAAAGAGACAGGCATAAAGATCAATGAAATAGAATTGAAGACCCAAAAATGGACCGACACACCTATGGTCACTTGATTTTTGACAACGGAGCTAAAACTATCCAGTGGAGAAAAAAGATAGCCTTTTCAACAAATGGTGCTGGTTCAACTGGCAGTTAACATTTTCAAAAAAAAGGTTCAACTGGAAATCATCATGTAGAAGAATGTACATCAATCCATTTTTTATCTTTTAGTACAAAGTTCAAGTCCAACTGTATTAAGGACCTCTACATAAAACCAAATACACTAAAACTAACAGAAGAGAAATTGGGGAAGAGCCTCAAACACATGGGCACAGGGGAAAATTTACTAAACAGAACACCAATGGCTTATACTCTAAGATCAAAAATAGACAAATGGGACCTTGTAAAATTGCAAAGCTTTTGTAAGGCAAAGGACACTGTCAATAGGACAAAACTGCAACCAACAGACTGGGGAAAGGTCTATATAAACCCTACATCTGATAGTGGAATAATATTTAATATATACACAAAACTCAAGAAGTTAGATGCCAGAGAACCAAATAACCCTATTAAAAATTAGGGTACAGAGCTAAAGAAGGAATTCTCAACTGAGGAAACTCTAATCGCAGAGAAGCACCAAAAGAAATGTTCCACATCCTTAGTCATCAGGAAATGAAAACCAAAATGATCCTGAGATTACAACTCACACTACTTAGAATGGCTAAAATCAAAAACTCAGTTGGAGTTGATGTGGAGAAAGAGGAAACTACTATAACCACTCTGGGAATCAGTCTGGTAGTTCCTCAGAATTTTGGACCTAGTATTACCTGAGGACCTAGCTTTATCACTCCTGGGCATATAATCAAAAGATGCCCCAACATGTAACAAGTACATGTTCCACTATATTCGTAATGTCCTTCTTTACAATAGCCAGAAGCTGGAAAGAACACAGATGTCCCTCAACAGAGGAATGGATAAGGAAATTGTGGTACATTTACACAAGGGAGTGCTACTCAGCTATATAAAACAATGACTTCATGAAATTTTTAGGCAAATGGATAGAACTAGAAAATATCGTCCTGAATGAGGTAACCCAATCAAAAGAATACACATGGTATGCAGTCACTGATAAGTGGATATTAGCTCAAAAGTTCGGGAATACCCAAAACAAAATTCACAGAGCACATGAAGCTCAAGATGATGGAAGACCAAAGTGTGGGTGCTTAGGTCCTTCTTAGAAGGGGGAACACAATACTCAAGGGAGGAAATACGGAGACAAAGTGTGGAATAGAGACAGAAAGAAAAGCCATCCAGAAACTGCCCCACCTGGGGACACATCCTTACAGTCACCAAACCCAGACACTATTGTGGATGCCAAGAAGTGCTTGCTGAACAGGAGTTTGATATAGCTGTCTCCTGAGAGACTCTGCCAGTGCCTGTCAAATAAGAAGGTGGATGCTCACAGCCAACCATTGGACTGAGCACAGGAACTAGAGAGAAAGGGCAAAAGGAGCTGAAGGGGTTTGCATTCCCATATGAGTAACAATATGAACCAACCAGTATCCCCAGAGCTCCCGGGGACTAAACCACCAACCAAAGAGTACACATGGAGGGACCCATGGCTCCAGTTGCATATGTAGCAGAGGATGGCCTTGTGAGACGTCAATGAGACAAGAGAAATCCTGTTTACTTATTTTTTTCTGCCTTTATTTTTTCATTCCAACAAACCTTGCAGACCCTGAAAGACAGTACCAATACTTATATACCATGCAAGATTCTACTTAAAGTAGCTCAGATTTTATTCTCCTAACTAACATATTAGAGACACCAAATTTGATACTGAAGGGAATTTGAGCAGCTGGAATATACCCTAATGTATGGTAGTTGATACTGTAAAATCTAGGAGGCATTTTTAAAAATGAAGTTGATAGTACAGCAAGCTAAAATCAACACAGCTGATAGTATTTCTACATTATAACAAATGCTACTTTACTCATCCTGTTTCTTGAGAAAGTAAAGAGGATGAATTAAGCAGCTTGGAATATAAAACAGGTAACGTGCTTTTGATTTTTTTGTCATAAAAACAAAGCAGTTATTCTAGAAAATACAGTACAATATGTTCTATATTTCTACAGGGTACAAGAAATAGTGAAGTTTGAGAAATATTCAGATAATGTTTTTCATGGATTCATTCCTGTGTGGGATTCCTCAATTTTGTATGAGATTCATTCTTCTTATTTCTAGCACACTGTTCCAGTAGTCTCAGTGGTTGTCATTATTTTTCATAAGAGTGTTCTAACACTGTCTGACTCTCTTTAACAGGACCTATGGTTATTTAACCAAGAATTATTTTATCTCTTGCTGAGTTTTATGACATTTTCACATTAAAGACTAAGCTACCCTGACAGAAGGAATACGCAGCTCACTTGCTGCATGTGAACAATGTTTTTAAGTTAGTGCAAGTTATCTTCTACACATAATTTCCTTGCTATGCTGAATTTAATTTTTTGTTTTAAATCCAATTTCGTCAGTTCTTTTACACAAATATATTTAGTATTTTTTTGATAAGCGGTTCTTTCTTTGAGTGTTTTCTTCTCAGTTTTTGTTGCTATCCTTACTCATTTTATGCTAGGCAACACTTAAACATAAAACTAACTACACCAAGATAATGCATTGAGAAATTGAGCATAATATAAATGCTCTAAACTCAAACTTAGAACTTGAAGAGCTAAATCAACTATAATATTAATATAATTAATAAATTACACTATAATTGGACTCTATAGGAAAGTAACAATGTTCATATGAGTTACAAAGAATGATTTAACATAAAACTCTTGATATTTTCCAGTAACTTAATAGATAAATGTAGTATATATTTTATTTTTTTTGTTTTTGAAAATGATATTTATTGAACATATTTATTTTTATTGAAGTATTTTATTAATTTACATTCCCAGAGTTGGCCCCCTTCCTGGTTCTCCCTCCCTGAGTTCTTCATCCCATCCCCCCACATCTGAGAGCGTTCTCCACCTGGCCACCCATCCCCACCTCACCCAGAGCAGCATTCCACTTCCATGGTGCATCCAGTTTCCACAGGATTAAGGTCATCCTCTCCAACTAAGGCCATACAATGCAGTCAGTCCTCTGCTACACATGTGCCCCGGGCCATAAACCAACCTAAGTATGCTCCTTGGTTTTGGATTAGTCTGTAGGAGCTCTGAGTGATCTGGGTTATTTGATACTGTTGTTCTTTCAACGGGGTTGCAATCCTCTTCAGCTCCATCAGTCCTTCCTCTATATTTTAAGGAGTTCTAATTTGATTTATTAAGATTTCAAGCAAAATACTTTATCTGGGTTTTAATTTCTGAGAACATAATTTATTTTAATGTTTCTTACTTACTTAGGCATACAAATGAGGAATTGAGAATGGGGTGTTACAAGAACGTTTCATGTACTTCTTTATCATAATGATCAGAGTAATGTTAATATCATGTTGTACTACAATAAAATACAAGCCATTTCAAACATTATTCTTATGAATAACACAGTTTGTTGACCATTGTTTCATATTTTACTTTGGTTGAATATCTTCTAAATGCACATAGTTGGGGAGATCTAAAGCCATTTTGAACATACATTTATATTTATAAATCTATACTGGACTTTCTCCTAAAATTCAGAGAAAGCCTGCATATAAGAATACAGGCATAGAAACATTAGAGACATGCAGGCAACACTCCATTGCTAGTGCTTTTGCTTCTCTATCTGATTCATGGTTATTATCCTGAACATCTTATTTTCTCTCTGACTTTTTACAAATAAGACAGAAAAAGGGTCTTTCTCTTTTAAAGATTTATGAGTCTTTCTAACCCAGCCTTCATGTTGCTGCATGGCAATTTCACATTCCTAAGAGAGAGAATCTGATTAACTCAGCTCAGGTCTGTATCCCACATTGGTCCAATCAATAGTGAATAGAATGACACTGTGCATTGTTGCTATGGTTTCTGCCACCCACACAACTAGATACAGGGATAGGGCAATGTTTTATTGAGGCAATGGGTTCTCTTAAACTGAACTGACATCATCAAAGCTATAACCATACCTCTATTGTTATTGTTGTTAATCAGGAGTCACAATGATACTGAAAATTTGACATGCATTGAGCTCCTGTCATGTGCCAGGAACTATGGCCAAAAGCATCCCATCAGTTATTTCATTTTTTTCATCGCTAGGCCTTTTCCTCTACTTTGTAGATGAAGAAACTAAAAGTTCACAGAAGGTAAACATTTTGCAAAGCTTCCAGAATATTATAAATTAATATAACCAATTTATGGGATGCAAAATTCTTCAATGGATGAAAAGAAAATAAACTGAAGCTAAAGCAGAGTACATAAATGATACCTCAAGGACATTTTACTTCCTAGGTCTCTGACCATTCTTGCTAGAGAGGAAAAGCTGCCACAGACACCATTGGAGTTACCAGTGTCATTCCCTTGGCAGATTTATATGTACAGATCCCTGGTAAATATTAAATATTCTGCTGACATTGGATACATGCCATCACATCAGTAAGACACAAAACAGCTAATATGAAATAATATGAAATATGAATTCCTGTGTGCCCAGTGAAATTTGGGAGAAATAATAGGCAGTTTGTCTTGGAATGTCTAATAGTTCATCAATAAGTTTTCCATGTTAAGGTCACTGAATTCCCTGCCAAATCTCAAACAGCTACTCTTGGTAGGAGTATCAAAGCTTATAACAAAAACAAACCAACATTCTATTGTGCAATACAATTTTTTTCTAACCTACTACCTTAAAATAAAAGAATTCAGAAACTTTACAAACTAAATTTAATTATTTTGTCTGATATCAAAATGTTATATTTTGTCATAATTCAATTGTGCTTCTATCAACATAATACTTGATTGTCCAGTATTGCAAACTCTCATTATTTATTATTAAAGACTCAATAATTGAATTTGCACTCTGTCACAATAAGTCATTCTCACACTGCTAATATAACATTAAAAAGAAGTCAGGATTGCAATATTTTTAAGCCATATATTTTAAACTATTTTGGTTGTTAGCACAGACCTGGGATTCCGGAAATGTCTAAAATCTTGCTTTACATTGAAAAAAATTCATTGAATGCCTCTAGGCTTTATAAGGCTTTGATAGTATTCTGGTGCTGTAAATGATAGAAAAATCAGACAATAAATGTATGTGATCTTTATATATTTTGTGGGGTTTTTGTTTTGTTTTAGATATTGTCTTGCTAAGATGAGACAATAATTCTTTTGCCAAAGATGACAGTAATATGACTCATATGACTTAAAATTTTCAACACCTTAACAGCCTACATAAATGTGCTTATATGTGAACTTGAAATCATATTGATTCACTACCTTTGTGAAAATTTGGTGTTACAACAAGCATTAAAGTTTGTTTACTCTCTGCTTTTTTTTCAATTGTTTCACCTATGTTTTACTTTTCTTTAAATTGAATATTTTATATATTTACATTTCAAATGTTATCTCATTTCCCAGTTTCCCCTCCAGAAACCCCCTATAACATCCTCACTCACCCTGCTTCTATGAGGGTGCTTCCCTACTCACCTACTCACCCACACAAGAACCTTCCCTCTCCCACCTATCCAACCAGGTATTCCCTTACACTGGGGCATTGAGCCTTACCAGGACCAATGGTATCTCCTCCCATTGATGTCTCACAAGGCAATCTCCTACTACATATACAGCTGGACCCATAGGTTGCTCCATGTGTGCTCTTTGGTTGGTGATTTAGTCCCTGGAAGCTCTAGGGAGACTGGTTGGTTGACCTCGTTGTTATTCTTATGGGTTACAAATTCCTTCAGCTCTTTCAGTCATTTCTTTAACTCCTCCATTGGCGACACCATGCTGAGTCCAATGGTTGGGTATGGGCATCCTACTCAGTATTTGTCAGGCTCTGGGAGAGCCTCTCAGGAGACAGCCATATCAGGCTTCTATCAGCAACTTCTTGGCATCTGCAATAGTGTCTCGATTTGGTGACTATATGGGATGGATCCCCAGGTGGGACAGTCTCTAGATGACCTTTCCTTCAGTCTCTGCTACACACTTTGTCTCCATATTTCCTACTTTGAATATTTTATTCCCCTTTCTAAGAAGGACTGAAGCATTCACACTTTGGTCTTCCTTCTTGAGCTTCATGTGGTCTGTGAATTGTATCTAGGATATTCTGAACTTTTGGGATAATATATGTTTATCAGTGAGTACATCCCATGTGTGTTATTTTGTGATTGGATTACCTCGCTCAGGATGATATTTTTTACTTCCATCCATTTGCCTAAGAATTTCATGAAGTCATTGTTTTTAATAGCCAAGTAGTACTCTGTTGAGTAAATATACCACAATTTCTGTATCTACTCTGTTGAAGAATATTTGACTTCTTTCCAGGTTCAGGCTATTATAAATAAGACTGCTATAAACATAGTGGAGAATGTGTCCTTGTTATATGTTGGAGAATCTTTTGGGTATATGGCAGGAATGGTATTACTGGGTCCTCAGGTAGTACTATATCCCATTTTCTGAGGAGACTACAGATTGAGTTCTACAGTGGTTGTACCACTCTCACCAGCAATGGGAGAGTGTTCCTCTTTCTTCATGTTCTCACCAGCATCTGCTGTAACCTGAATTTTTGATCTTAGCCATTTTGACTGGTGTGAGGTGGAATCTCAGGGTTGTTTTTATTTGCATTTCTCTGCTTACTAAAGATCTTGAATTCCTGATCTTTCCAAGACTTTTACCATAAAGGGGTGTTGAATTTTATCAAATGCTTTCTCTGCATTTAATGAAATGATCATGTGTTTTTTTTCTCTTTGAATTTCTCTATATAGTGCATTACATTTATGGATTTCCTTATACTGAACCATCCCTGCAGCCCTGGGATGAATCCTACTTAAATATATTGGAAGATCATTTGGATGTGTACTTGGATTCAGTTTGAGAGAATTTTATTGAGTATTTTTTGCAGTGATAGTCATAAGAGAAATTGGTCTGACGTTCTCTTTCTTGTTGGGTCTTTGTGTGATTTAGGTATGAATGTAATTGTGGCTTCATAGAATGAATTGGGTAATATTCTTTCTGTTTCTATTTTGCAGAACATTATGAAGAATATTGCTGTTAGCTCTTCTTTGAAGGTCTGATAGAATTCTGCACTAAACCCATCTAGTCTTGGGCTTATTTTTGTTTGGGAGACTTTTAATGACTGCTTCTATTTCATTAGGGGTTGTGGGGTATTTTAGATGGTTTATCTGATCCTGATTTAACTTTGGTACCTGCTATCTCACTAGGAAATCAATCATTTCATCCAGATTTTGCAGTTTTGTAGTGTATAGGTTTTTGTAGTAGGATATGATGATTTTTTTTTTTTTTTAGTATCCTCTGATTCTGTTGTCATGTCTCCTATTTCCTTTCTGATTTTGTTAATTTGGATACTGTCTTTGTGCACTATGGTTATAGAGTGTAAGGCTTTATCTATCTTGTTGATTTTCTCAGAGAACAATCTCCTGGTTTTGTTGATTCTTTGTATAGTTTTCTTGTTTTTACTTGGTTGATTTCAGCCCTAAGTTTGATTATTTCCTGCCATCTACTCCTCTCAGGTATACTTGCTTCATTTTGTTTTAGAACGTTCAGGTGTGGTGTCAAGATGCTAGTGTATGGTCTCTCCAATTTCTTTTTGAAGGCACTCTGAGCTATGACTTTTCCTCTTAACACTGATTTCATTGTGTTCCATAAGTTTGGGTATGTTGTGTCATCATTTCCATTAAATTCTAAAATGTCTTTAATTTCTTTCTTTATTTCTTCCTTTACCAAGTTATCTTTGAGTGCAGCATTTTTCAGCCTCTGTATCTGTTCACAGTTACATCAAATGGGTTACCTAGGAGGGAAACTTGGGATGCATGGGAAGGAAGCAAAAAGAGATGGAGACCATGACAACACCTGCTATTCAAGGTCTCAAAGTTTAATGGAGAATCCAAATATATAGGAAGAGTAAAAACCCTTCCCCCAAAGACTGGAACTTCTCCACAGAACGGGTTTGATGGCTCCACAAGTGGCTAGTGTTTCTCAGGAAACTGCAGGTCCATGAAGAACAATAGGCTTCACTTTGGTCTGAGTGTTCCGCCCTATATAGAGGGGATTATGACTAACACAGTAATTCTCCCTCAAAGTTTGAGAGAGGAACTTTACCTCAGTAGATGTCAAGTTCCTGGCAGGTGGCATGGCACCCCAATAAGGCTCTCTAATTCTCCTCC
>BDUI01002746.1:109580-121622 GCA_002335545.1 Apodemus speciosus | reverse complement strand
AGTTGGCAGCTGAGCAGGTGATTTCAGTGACCACCCGCCGTTCTGACCCGATGCAAGGTGGCTGCCTGGGTCAAGGTCCCGGGCACAGAGCGCCCAGACCCCGAGCGAGTTGGTGTCCACGCGGGTCGGTGACCGCCTGCAGCTCTGACCTGAGGCAAGATGGCGGCCTCTGCTGCACGCCAGACAGGCTGGTCTCTAGTGACCACTACTGGGTTCTCTCTGCTCTGGGTGCTGGCAAGAGCCCTACAGAGCAGCTGCCGTCGGACCTGGCCTCTGCACCCCCGTACCTGGTCTCTGCTGTTAGTAGACTGTGGTGCCCTGAGGCAAGGTGGCTGTCCTGCTTGGGGCTCCCGGCACAGGCTGCACAGATCTCTGGGCGAGTTGGCAGCTGAGCCGGTGATCTCAGTGACCACCCGCCGTTCTGACCCGATGCAAGGTGGCTGCCTGGGTCAAGGTCCCAGGCACAGAGTGCCCAGACCCCAAGCGAGTTGGTGTCTGCGTGGGTCAGCGACCTCCTGCAGCTCTGACCTGAGGCAAGATGGTGGCAAAAACTAAGGTTTTTTGTTTGTTGTTTGTTTGTTTTTTACCTTTCACTATGTTTGTGGTTGCTTCATTTTTCTTTGATATTTGAAACAAGGCCTGACTCTGTAGCTAAGGTTTACCTGTAACTCATTGTCAGATGTCATGTGGACTATCGGTGATATGTGGCATAACTGGTCATTCTTTAAAACTTTGGTTTCCAGGACACCACACCTCATCATCCTGATTTCTGAAGTCACTGAACAGCCCTTTTCATCTTTTGATACCTTATTGTGTCACAAGGCTTAGCCTCTGAAGGTGTTTTCCTTATTTATACTCACTTTCTTGGTAATCTTATCTAGTTTCATGCCTCTAAACATCTTCTTGTTTCCAGTAATTTCACAATATTTTTTAAAATCTATCTTCAGGTTGGATCTCTCTCCTAAACTTCAGACATACAGATTCACCCACATATTTGTGTCTTCATGTAGATATCAAATTGGCATCTTATACTTAACATGTCCAAAACCTAATCCCCTATCATTTCTCAACATAAACCAGCTCCTCTTTAGTGAGAGATTGTCTTAAGAAGCAACACATATGGTAAAGAAATAGCACACTTTCCATCGCTTAAACCAACTCTCCTAGAATTACTGGAACTCTTCTCTTTCTCTCAGAATCTTAATCCAATTTCTTAGCAAATCCTATTGGTAATACTGTCAAACTATATCCAGTTTCATACCATACCACCATCTCTCCACCTCCCTTCCTTTTACCCAACTTAATCTGTTCCTATTTTCAAAAACTGTGGAGAATAATCTCTGTGTACATGTGCATGTTCACACATGCATGTATATGTAGTACATGTATATGTAGGTACATGTGGGGGTTGTATATGTGTATGGATGTATACTAGGGGGTACACATGCCTGCATGTGTGCATACATGCGGACTCCATTGGACAAACCTAGGCATCGTTCCTAGGGTGGCATATATCTTTTTCCTTAGATGAGTTCTCTCGCTGGTCTGGGACTTCCCAACTGTGTTAGACTTACTGCTACTGAGCCCCAGGGGTCTGTCTGTCTCTACCTCCCCAGTGCTGGGATTGATTGCAAGTTCATACCACTATGTCCAGCCTTTTAAATGTGTTCTAGAGATGGAACTCAGGTCATTGTGCTTAAGTGGCATGCACTTTGACAACTGAACTGTTTCCCTAGGTCTGAAGCAATATTCTTGAAAACCTAAATTAGAGTTGACCATTCTTCTGCTATCTCCCTACCATGGTCCATGCCACCATGGATTTCCACCTCGGAACCAAAGTCTTTAATAGCAACAAAAAGACTGACACGTTGATGTCCACCACTGCTCTCTCCCTTCAGATAGCTGTCTGCCAGATATACTGGCTTCCTCACTTTTGCTTTAATGTGCTAAGCCTTGTCCTTCCCCAGGGTGACTCACCTTGCCATCTCCTTAGCCCAGGAAGATCTTCACACAAGCAACTGTATGCCTTACATTTCTACCCCTGTAATAATAATATTTTTAAAAGACCTATTTAATTGGACCTTCCMTGGCCCAATCTTACTGGAAATGTCAGTTATTTATGTAGCATTTCATCTTCCATTGTCCTGCCTGTACTTTGTCATAAACATATCACTATCTAATCAATTACATGTGTGTGTTATTTTTTTAAACATTAGCCTCTCTCTCTCTCTCTCTCTCTCTCTCTCTCTCTCTCTCTCTCTCTCTCTCTCTCTCTCTCTCTCTAATATTTATTTTATGAGTGTACTGTTGCTGTCTTCAGACATACCAGAAGAGGGTGCCAGATCTCATTACAGATGGTTGTGAGCCACCATGTGGTTGCTGGGAATTGAACTCAGGACCTCTGGAAGAGCAGTCAGTGCTCTTAACCACTGAGCCATCTCTCCAGTCCCTGTGTGTTTTTTAAGTGCATCATCTTATCATTTACTATGATGTGGGATTCACAAAAGCAGAGATTTTTAACTCTTTGCTTAATGATGCATCTATACTACCTAGAAAAGCTTCAGTAACACAGTACAGTAATGTGCTCACATAATGGCACTGAATGCAACTGGTGGAATAATCTGTGTGTGAACACTTAGGGTTATCTGTAGGTTCACATACATATGCATATCTGATATTAAATAATCTGCTCATACATGGCCCCATAGATAGATGTGCAATGCATGCATGCATGTGTGTAGCAAGAAATGTAGTTGAAATTTACATAGGTTTTTGGTGTATGCTTATGGGTATTGTCTTAGTTAGGGTTTTACTGTTGTAAACAGACACCATGGCCAAGGCAAATCTTACAAGGATAATATTTAATTGGGGCTGGCTTACAGGTTCAGAGGGTCAGTCCATTATCATCTAGGTGGGAACATGACAGCATCCAGGCAGGCATGGCGCAGGAGGAGATGAGAATTCTACATCTTCATCCGAAGGCTGCTAGCAGAATACTGACTTCCAGGCAGCTAGGATGAGGGTCTTAGAGCCCACACCCACAGTGACACACCTACTCCAACAAGGTCACATCTCCTAATAGTGCAACTCCCTGGCTCAAGCATATACAAACCATCACGGGTATGAATATTACTATACTGAGTACTTTGTAAGAAACATGTCACTTAATGCAATCCATGTGGCAAAAGTAGTGTACTACTTAAGAATACCTATAATCAGACTGTCTGTGTTTCCCAGTACTTCCAATTCCTAGTTGTATGACCATGAATAAGTACCATACCCTCTACCCTTGAAGACTTACTTTCCTCACCTGTAAAATAACAATAGGCCCTACTTCATAGAGTTGCTGTGAGGATTAAATGAGAAAAAATAGAGGAAGCCTGCAGAATAATTTCTAGGAACAGTGTAAACATCAAGTAATATTCACTAATACTCCCAAATAATAAGTGAGCTGAAACTCTGAATCTGGCAGAGCAACAATAACAGAAGAACAATACCTTCCATTTACTGTGTGCCTAATATGTATTAATTAAACCCTTTTCATAAATTATGAGAGTAGATAGATGTCCATATATACATGTGCATATGCCCTTCTTTATATGCAGGCATTTTAGAATCATAAACATCCAGGTATGATGGTATATGCCTTTAATAGGAGACAGAGGCAAGAGGATCCAAGTCCACCCTGATCTATATAGTGGGTTTCAGGCCAGCCAGAGATGCACAGCAAAACCCTGTCTCCAAAAAAATAAAATAAGCAAAATAAAATAAAATTTAAAAACAAAAATAAAATTTAAAAACAAAACAATTAAGAAATCTGTCCAGGATTATAAAACACTAAATATAATACACTGGTAGGTGGCTGGTCTGTGTAAGGCCAGTGTGGGTACTAGCAGTACATAGCTTATGGTTAGCACATGCTTGTATGGGCTTTATGCACAAGAGTATATGAAGACATGTAGCCCTTTGAGCTCTGTAATTACCCTTAGGAGCCTATGCATGTTTTTTGTTTTGTTTTGTTTTATTGGTTATTTTATTTATTTAAATTTCAAATGTTATCCCCCTTCCCAGTTTCCCCTCCTCAACCCCCCATTCCATCATCTCTTCCCTCTGCTTCTATGAGGGTGCTCCCCCACCCACCTACCCACTCCTGCCTCCCCGCCCTCAATTCCCCTACACTGGGGCATCTAGCCTCCACAGGACCAAGGGCCTCTCCTCCCTTTGATGCCCAACAAGGCCATCCTCTGCTACATAAGCAGCTGGAGTCATGGGTCCCTCCATGTGTACTCTTTGGTTTGTGGTTTAGTCCCTGAGAGCTCTGGGGGATCTGATTGGTTGACATTATTGTTCTTCCTATGGGGTTGCGAACCTCTTCAGCTCCTTCAGTCCTTTCACTAACGCCTCCATTGGGGACCCTGTGCTCAGTCCAATCACGGGCTGCAAGCTTCCACATCTGCTTTGGTCAGGCTCTGGCAGAGCCTCCTAGGTGACAGCTATATCAGGGTCCTGTCAGCAAGCACTTGTTGGCATCCACAATAGTGTGAGGGTTTGGTGACAGTATATGGGATGGATCCCCAGGTGGGGCATTCTCTGGATGGCTTTCCTTCAGTCTCTGCTCCACTCTTTGTCCCTGCATTTCCTTTGGACAGGATCAATTCTGTGTTAATATTTTCAGATGGGTGGGTGGGTGGCTCCATCCCTCAATTGGAGGCAGTGTCTATCTACTGGATATGGTTTCTACAGGTCCTCTCTCCCCACTTTGTTGGGTATTTCAGCTAATGTCATCCTGTTGGGTCCTGGGAACCTCTTCAGTCCCTGGCATGTGGGACTTTCTAGTAGCTACCCCCGATTCCCCATCCCCCACTGCTACACACCTCATTCAAATTCTTGACCCTTTGTACTTCTCCCCAACCCATCTGCTCCCACGTCTGATCCTGCCCCCTTTCCCCTCTCCTCTCTTCCTCCCAGATCCCTCCCTCCCAATACCTTCCATGATTATTTTGTTCCCCCTTCTAAGTAGGATTGAAGCCTTAACACTATGGTCTTCCTTTTTCTTGAGCTTCATATGGTCTGTGAGCTGTATCGTAGGTGTTCCAAGCTTTCGGCCTAATATCCACTTATCGGTGAGTACATACCATGTGTGTTCTTTTGTGACTGGGCTACCTCACTCAGGATGTGTTTTAAGAGATCATTCTGGTCATTTGCTCACCTGTTATTTTCCAGTATGGCCGGCAGAGGGAGCTCAGGAATTTTTTTTCTCATCTTGAAGAAGCCTTCACAGCCTCCTTTGAAATATGCATTCCTGAAGGGATGGTTATGGTTTATTAGTAGCTTTTCATACTCTGAAAAGAGAAAGTGGGCATCCAGCCATACCTAGAATCTTTCTACTATCGCGGTCATACCTGCCTGTGAGCAGACATTCTCAAAGTACACTTGCCCAATTAGCTGCCCAGGCAACCCCCGTCCATGTCTCCTTCAGTTCTCATATGGCTCTCTCGCTGACTCTCCCTCTCTCAGAAACTAGCAATTGCCTGAAAGATAAAAAGCTTTTCCCAGCTTTTTCGTTGTTGTGCAGTTTTTTGTGTACTCCGTTTTCTGATATGGACTCATATTGCCCATGGTGGCTATGCAGTCTCTCACTATGTAGCCAAACATGGCCTTGAACTCTCGATTGTGTGTCCTTTCTTCACCTCCCAAGTGCTGATATTACAAGCATGAGTCACCATACAAAGCTTATGTTCATTTTCATGTAGAGATCCAATAGTTCTAGCACCATTTGTTAAAAATGATTATTCTTTCTCCATTAAACGGGCTTTTCTCCTTGCCAAAGACTAGCTGCCCATTTTTGTTTATTTTTGAGCTATTATTTTTGTTCCATTGGTTTGTCTATCCTTACATCAATTTCACAATACCTTGCTTTCTGTCACTTTATGGTAAGCCTTGACCTCATAAGCATAGTCTAAGTGTTTCAATTTTGTTCTTCTTCGGGACTTTGCCATTTAAGGCCTTTTGCCTTTCCATGTCAATTTTAGAATCAGTCAATACCAATAGTAGTTGGGACTTCAGTTAGGATTGCACTGAAGCTACCAGGGAAGGTGAGAAGAAACATCCTCTGACTAACACGAGACTTTCATCCCATGAACACAGGGTATCCCTCCATGCGTATAAACAATTTTTAATTTTTCTTCTTCAGAATTTTTGTCTTCTGCACATAGATCCTTCACACTTTGTTAGACTTACAGTTAAGACTTTTTAGAACTGTGGTTCTGTTATAAAAAGTATTCATTTTTGTTTTTAAAAGTTTATATTACTTATGGGGGCAGCAAGTCAGTGCAGGTGCCAACAGACACCAGAGAGTGAGTTACAGGTGATTGTGAGCTACCCTATGTGGGTGCTTGGCATGGAAATCCGTCCTCTGCGAAGCAGCTAACACTCTTATCTGCTGAGCCATCTCTTCGCCCCCTCATTTATTCATATTGCATTTTAATTAGTCATTACTAGTACACAACAAAGGTGGCTCTACCCAGTTGCTGTCCCATATGTAAAATAAACTTGAACTTCACCTTCCGTTTTGCGCATAGTCCAGACTCTGGTTCATTCATACACTGCCTGCCTTCAGTAACTTTATGAAACCTTGGGGAAGCCTCCATGGTCAAATAACTGTGACACATGGATGATGCCACGTTCTGCTGCCAGCTTAAGACGTATTATGACTTCCTTGAACAATGGCTGGAATGGTCTTTGAGTACTTGTGTATCTAAACCAGGGAAGGCATTTCCCTATTTGGCACTTTTGGAGTAGGGCACCCCTGGGGATTAGTATCTTCTCAGGCACTTTCTTTTCTGGCATTCTCTCATATAAATTTGCATTTTTACAAGCTAGAGTCTTTGATGGGTGGCCACCTTTCTTATCCCAATGCAATCTATGTAGTTTCTTTTTGACAGCGCTATTTAACGAATACATCTACAAGAGCTTTGTCCCTGCTAGCTTTGTGTATAGCTTTCATTAAGTTCATACACTCTTCTTCATGTAACTCTACTTTTTATATTTTTCTTTCTACTTTTCATTTATCTTTCACTGGATGTCTTTGTACAGCTGTCTTTGTTGCATACCTTCCACTGTATATCTTAATCTTTCACTGAATAAAAATAGTAATCAATAACATGCCATGGCCTGAATGCCATGCTGTCTTCTTAACAAATTAATGCATTACTTTTACATTCAGCCTCACTCAAAATTCCACGACAGTGGTGGTCTGAATGACAGATGTCTGTCATGGACCTGGTCTCAATTCGGCTATGGACTATGTCTTAGTTAGTTTTGTGTCAACTTGACACAAGATAGAATCCTTTGGGAAGAGGGACTTGTCAATTGAGAAAATGGCTCTAATAACATTTATTTATAGGCAATTCTAGAGTCCATTTTCGTAATTATTGATCGATATGTCAAAGCCCAGCCCATTGTTGGCGATGCCATTCCTGGACAGGCTTTTCCTGGGGTGTTTAAGAAAGCAGGCTGAGCAAGCCATGAGGAGCGAGTCACGAGGGACAAGCCAGTAACCAGCACTCCTTCATAGCCTCTGCATCAGTTC
This sequence comes from Apodemus speciosus, assembly GCA_002335545.1. Taxonomy (NCBI): domain Eukaryota; kingdom Metazoa; phylum Chordata; class Mammalia; order Rodentia; family Muridae; genus Apodemus; species Apodemus speciosus. The sequence goes on along the minus strand of BDUI01002746.1, from coordinate 114,031 downwards.
TTGCCCTGCCTTGAGTTTCTATCACAACTTTCCTGGATGATAAACTCTAAAGTAAAATAAACCCTCTGCCCCCCAAAAGTACTGGTTTTGGCACAGTGTTTTATCACAGAAATAAAAACCCTACTATCACAGAAAATGGACCCACTAACCATAAACCAAAGCAAATAATCTGTGCCTTTAAATTGATCACTTCAAGCACTTCCCTTATGGAAGCAATCAAAATCTGACTAAACAAACACAGTAGGTTTAAGGAATGTTGATCCCAGATTAGTAGAGTGGACCTGTCCTCATTGCCCTGTAGCCCAATTATCTTAGAGTTTCCACAGCTTGGAGTCAGCACTTAATCACCAGGCAAGCCCCAAACACTGCTTCAGCAGGTCCTCCCAACCCCTCATCCATGGAGAGAGAAAAGTTCTGTGCATTACACACATGGGAAACAATGACCCACAGGGCCCTGTACTTGTCTCAAGGTCCCACAGCTGGCAAGTGGGAGGCTTGGTCTCTTTCTGCTTCCATCTACCTACCCACCAGGGCATTGCCTGTGGCACCACTAGGCCTATGCATAGCAGTGTCTAAGAAGACCCCCTGGGCTGCCTCAATCTTTCCTGAAGTTCTCTGGATTCCTGGGTTTGAACTGCTGCCCAGTGTAAGAAGATGATCCACATGCTACCAAGATCACTAAGGCCTGCATCACTGGCCTCTCATCCCTGCCCCCATGCTCTACATGGTGAAGCCCTCACCACCTCAGGCCCAGCGGACAAACAGATGCCCCCCCTTTTATTGTTGGGGCGGGGGTACCCTGTAACTGACTTTCCTTCTGACTTTTGGATTTTGGTTAAGGAGCTCATTTTGCAGCCAAGCTCCTGGAACTGGATCTTCATATTTCTCTATTCTCTTTGATGCACATATTCTCATTACTTGACAGAATCTTACCAACCTCTATGATACTATATATGCTTTTACCCTTTTACCAACTTCTATGACACTATATATGCTTTTACCCTTCTAAACCCTTCCTCTAAATGACACTGATCTTGAATCTTTTCAGTTTTTTTTCTTAAAACCAATGTTTCACTCAGTCATTCATTTATTCAGTAAGATATATTCCTGCAGATAACTTGCTATTTGCTGAGTACACTAAGCTAGGAGATATAGGTATAACAGAGAATAAGATAGAAACAGCCCCAGATGCCTTGACTGGTAACAGATGTGGATTTCTGTTTTGGATGATGGAACTCTTCAGGAATAAGATAATGGTGAGATGGCCCAGCAGTGTGAACATATTATTGAAGATTCTGGAATACACATTTTTTTCTATTTTTATCATTTGCATATTTTATTTATTTACTTTATATCCCACTCACTGCCCCCTTCCTGGTTACCCCATCCTACAATCTTTCTCCCCAGCCCTCCCCTTTTCCTCTGAGTGGGTGGTGGTTCCCCTGGGTATCCTCCCACCCTGGAACATCAAGTACCTGTGAGTTAGGTGCTTCTTTTTCCATTGAGGCCAAACAAGGCAACCTAGCTAGAAGCACATATCCTGCAGACAGACAACAGCTTTAGGGATAGCTCCTGCTCCAGTTGTTAGGGACCCACGTGAAGACTGAGCTGTGCATCTGCTACATATGTGTAGGGTGGCCTAGGTACAGCCTGTGTGTGCTCTTTGGTTGGTGGTTCAGACTCTGAGATTCCCAAGAGTCTGTGGAGTTCCTATTCCCTTTTGGGGCCCACAATCCTTCCTCCTATTCTTTCTTAAGAGTTCCCAAACTCCATCCAAAGCTTGGCTGTGGGTCTCTGCATCTGTTTCTATCTGCTGCTGGATGGAGCCTCTCAGAGGACAGTTCTGCTAGGCTCCTGTCTGCAAGCATAGCAGAGTATCATTAATAGTGTCAAGGATTGGTGCTTGCCCAGGGGATGGGTCTCAAGTTGGGCCATTGAATGTACACTTTTAAATGGCAAACATCATTAATTACATTAATTATAGGTTAAACATAATCCAAAAGAATTTAAAAACAGAACCACTGAATTGGGACTGTACTTCTGAGTATATATTTAAAGACACGAAGAGCAGATTCTCAAAGATACTTTCACACTCTTCTCCACTAACAAATCAAAAACTCACTGATTCGTGAATGGATAAATGACATGTGGGGGATGGAGATACAGCTGAAGAGTACAGCATTTTCCTGCAATGTATGAGGTACAACAAAAACAACAATGTGTGATATATGCATGCAACAGAAAGCTATGCATCCCTAAAAGAAAGGAGTCATGTCACATGAGAAATATATATAAATATTGTACTTGTAGATATGATGCTAAATGAATTAAATCAGTTACTAGGTAATGAAAATGCTCCATTCATGAAGATATTATTGTCATATTCAGGAGTGCATTTTTATAAAAGGACAAGTTAATCTGTCCACATCTTTCTTTGCCCCCTCACCCACTCACCATTTCCATGGTGGAAGGACACAAGAATGAGTTGCCAAATGCTACTCCCCATCTTGGAGTCTCCAGCCTAAAGAACTGTAAGAAAGAATTTTTTGTTCTTTATCAACTATCTAGCATCTAGATAGCAGTACATTAAGGTGCCTAACATTTAAATTCATAGGCATAAGAAATAGAATGTTTCTTAGCAGAAGTTGAGTGATGTTTTTAAAATGTCATCTAATGCAGATAGAGATTGAGTCAATAATCAAAAATTAATAATAAAGAAAAGTCTACATCAGATAGGTTCACTGGTGATTTCTATCAAACATTTAAAGAATAATTAACCACAATTGATCTTCAAATTCTTCAAAATAAAAGAGAAATAATTACTGACATGAGAATAGTATTACCCTATTGTTAGTACTACAGAGATGACAAAACTACAGACGAATAATCCTTAGGAATATATGCAAACTACGAGTAAACCAAATTCTGTGGCATATAGAAAGGATTATGTAGCATAATTATTTAGGGTATGTCCCAGAAATGCAAGTTTGGGTCCATGCATATAATTTAATAAAATATATTAGGTTCATAAAGTGGAAAATGCATGATGATCTTAATAGGAACAGTAAAATGCTTTATAAATATCTAAGACCCTTCATTGATAAAAAGCTTTTCAAAACCATCATAGCAGAGGATTTTCAATTTGATAAAAAAGCATTGATGGAAATTCAACTAATAGTGCACATCATACTTAAGGGTGACAGATAATATTATCTTCTAAGATTGAGAGTAAGACAAGGATATCTAATCTAGGCATTTTAACATTGTACTAGATGTTCTTTCCTGGTAACGAAGAAAAGAAAATTTTCTATTTCCACTGTAGATGACATCAACTTATATATAGAAAATTCTTATAATTCAAAACCAAAAGAAAGAGAGGTAGACTTAGGAATTAGCTCAGTTATTGATATTCTAGCCCTGCAAACATCAAACCAAACATATTAGAATAAATGGATTGGGAAAAGTTACAAGGTTTATAGGGTCAATAAAAAATAAGTTGTTTACTTTTCTTTTTTTGAAGTAGTAGTTTGTGGTTGATAATATAACCTCACATGGTGTTTTGCTGAGGAAGATTTTTTTTTTTTGCTGAGGCAAGACCCATGGAAGGGCACAGGATGTTTGCAGAGAGTATAAATAGAACTCAAGGGATGTTCATGTAGTGCTTACATAGCTAGCTTTGAAATGCTTTGTTGGTCTGGCAGAGAACTTCTTCCTGGCATCCCAGCTGGTTTGGTCTTAATAACTCCCACTGATCCATGTCAATTTGGAGGAGACCTCGAGGTTTCTGCTGGATTGTGCCATAACTTCTTATTATTTTTAATTGGATATTTTATTTATTTACATTTCAAATGTTATTCCCTTTCCTGGTCTCCCCTCCGGAAACCCCCTATCTCATCCCTCCTCCACCTGCTTCTTTGAGGGTGATCACCCACACACCCACTCCCACCTCCCTGTCCCCTACACTGGGGCATCAAGCCTTCCCAGGACCAAGGGTCTCTCCTCCCTTTGATGTCCAACAAGGACATCCTCTGCTATGTATGTGTGCCACCACTTCTAATTCCTGTTTGGTATCTTGACTTTACTGAACTGGACTGCTGTTATCATGACAAAAGGAGATTGGAATTACCACCAAGAACTACTTCTACACAGGTCCACAACCCCTTGTCCTATTTACCATCTTATTTCCCCTACCTTTGGACCATGGGCTAGAAGGGGAGTTGAAGTGTTTGAGAACCCTTATTAAAAGAAGGTTTGTTTTTTTTTTTAATTTTTTATTGGATATATTCTTTATTTACATTACATTCCCTTTTTCTGGTTTCCCCGCCCCCCAGATGTCCCATATGTCTATTTCCCTCCCCCTGTTCCCCCATTCACCCCTTCCCACTTCCCTGTTCTGGTATTCCCCTGCACTGCTGCATTGGGCCTTTCCAGAACCTGGGTCCACATTTTCT
>BDUI01002746.1:67082-80053 GCA_002335545.1 Apodemus speciosus | reverse complement strand
CCTGAGGGCCAGCAGAAAGAATGGAAACAGGCAACCTAGGGAGATAGGAGGTTGGGGGGAGTCCCCCCCCCCAGAATGCACCTGAAGAGAGAGACTCTCAGGACTCAAAGGAAGGGACCTTAGATGAAATGGCCAACAGTAGGGAGAGAGAACTTGTAGTGCCCACCTCCTGCAGGCAGACAGGGCATCAAATGAGGGTTGGGGTTGCCATCCCTCAGTCACAACTCTGATCCATATTGTTCCTGTCTGAAAGAACTGCAGGGATGGAAATGGAGATGAGCCTGAGGAAAGCAAAGTGCAGGGACAGACCCAAAGTGGGATCCAGCTCAAGGGGAGGCCCCAAGGTCTGACACTATTACTGAGGCTATGGAGTGCTCACAAAAAGGGACCGAGCATGACCACACTCCAGAAGACCTAACAAGCAGCTGAAAAAGTCAGAAGCAGATATTTGCACCCAACCAATAGACAGAAGCAGCTGACCCCTGTGGTTGAATTAGGGAAGGCTGAATGAAGCTGAGGGTGACCCTGTAGCTGTTTCAGTTAGTCTGGACCCTCCGGATCTCTCAAACACTGGACCACCAAACAGGCAGCATACAGCTGGTGCTGACATGAGACCCCCAACACACATACAGTGGAGGACTGCCAGGTCTGTGTTCAGTCAGAGATGATGCCTCTAGCCCTCAAGAGACTGGGAGGCCCCAGGGAGTTTAGAGGTCTGGTGGGGTGGGGTGGTGGGGATATCCACGTGGAGACGGGGGTGGGGTGGGGAGGAGGTATAAGATGTGGAACCATCAGAGGGTAGTTGGGGGGGGCGGGGAATAAAATATGGAGTGTAAAAATAAATAAATTTTAAAAAAAGAAATGGGAATAATAACAGAACTCACTTCACAGGAGACAAGGAAAACCTAAGGAGACAATATCAAAGCACTTTCTGTTGTTTGTTTTTTGAGACAGGGTTTCTCTGTGTAGCCCTGACTGTTCTGGAACTTTAAAGATAAGACTGACCTCAAATTCAGAGTTTGGCCTAACTCTGCCTACCAAGTGCTGGGATTGAAGGCATGCACCACCACTACTTGGCTTCAAAGCACTTTTTTTTGGTCAAGTTTGACACATCAATGAATAATAACCAACCACTATTACTGCCATATGTATCTTTTCTCATTTGATATGCTAAATGGTGGGGGAACACAGAAGTTGCCCTTGGCCGGTGTGTGTGTGTGTGTGTGTGTGTGTGTGTGTGTGTGTGTGTGTGTGTGTGTGTGTGCGCGCGCGCGCGTGCGCGCGCGCTCAGAAAACACAAAATTTCAGCCTAGAAAGGGAAGACTAAATTTGATCACATTAAACCCAGGGTTTAATCTCTAGCTGTTTGACCTTAAGCAACAGGGTTAACCTCTTGTATAAGCTAATTATGTTGCTATGATCAAATACCTGGCAACGAGCAACATAGGGGAGGAAGAATTTATTTTGCCTCAAGGTTTGAGGATATACTCTATTATGGCCAGGAGCTGCTTCTAACTGTGGCTGTAGAAGTGTGAAGCTAATTTCTTCCATCTTGGCAGACTGGAAAGAAGAGTAGGGAAAATTATTTCAGCTGGATTTCTCATTTTTATGTTCTTATTTTGTCCAGGACTCCCCTCCATTGGATGATACCTCCTGATACTGTCTTACCCTCTCAGTTAACACACTTAGGAATCCACCTCATCAGTGCCCTAGGGTTTTTTCCAATCGAGTGCAGTTGGCAATCAAATTAAGCATCACACCCCTCTATTCTTCAATTTTAACTAACTCTTGTAAAACAGGAAGATAATATTTCCTGATTTATCATTCATGTTATAAACACTAAATAACGTAATACTTATAAAACATTTATAAGAGTATCTTATAAAAGGGCTTATCTATAAGATTACGGAAGTAAGCAAAACTCACAAGATACTTTGTTATGGTTGCCTTACCCTTTCCCCCAAATGACAAACTRTCAGAAATGTGCCATAGTGAAGAAACCAGCACTTAGCCTCACTTTTTTGCTTTCCTCATTCTTTATGCCACAGACTCATGGTGGCAGACGCACATGGGATTTATCATCATTGTTGTCCTTTTAACCTGTGAGGAGAAGAGCAAGGGTGTCTTGCCACGAGACACAATTGGAAAGGCTGTGTTCCATCTCTAAACCTTACTTCTTCAGAGACCTCTTCAACTCTCTTTTGCCTATGAGACACAAAATACAAATCTCTTCCTTCAAAATAACCCGGGAGCTAGAGATATGGCCCAGTGGTTAGGAAACATTCCTCTTCCAGGAGACCCAGGTTCGAGTCCCTGCACCCATATGGGGGCTTGCAATTGTCTATAACTCCAGTTCCAGGGGATCTGATACCCTCTTCTAAACTTCCTGGGCTCTAGACACAGGTTATCAGGAGATAAAATACCCTATTCTGATATTTGTGGGCACTAAGTATTCATGTGCTACATAGACATACATGCAGACAAAACACCCATACATGTGAAATAAAAATAAAAATTTAAGAATAAAATAATCCAGATGAAAATATAATGTGAGAGTTGGAAGGTCTATCTCTGAGTTTTATGTCCTCTGACTATTGTGGGGTCACTTGTACCCAGAGAGGGGAGAAGTGACTTTAGTAAAATGATCCAATTCACATTTTCCCAATGTCATTAGATTCAATATCAAGTTGCATTTAGAAAAGAATAGTGAACTGTTCTCATCCCAACATTTGCTATTTGGATCCTTTGCAGGCTGGCATGCCTTCCAAGAGTTCAAGCCAAATGCCATTTCATGATTTCTGATGTGCGGTTTGCATGGCACTATGGGACATTCCAATACACATTGAGTGCCCTGATCTTGGCCTTTTTGACCCCCTCACATTACATCACTAATGTATGCAAGAACTATAGAGTTAAGGGTATCCAAGGGGTAAAACTAAATAGGAAACAACTGTCCTTTCCTTTACACTTGTGTTTTCTCCATGGTAATTCAGTTAAGGTAGCAAGATTCCTCAATGCAGAATTTTGGCCTCTATTATGAACTTAAAGGACAATGGCACAGCCAGCCAAAACACATAGCCAAGAGTTGGGGTTGGAGAGGTGGTCAGGTTTTTAATTGTACTTGTTTCCTGCAGAGGACCCAGGTTCAGTTCTTAGCACCTGAAAGGTGGSTTATGATTAGGCAGTTTCAGGGGAATCTGGTGTTTTCTCAGACCTCCTTAGGCACCAGGCAGGCATGTGGTGGACATATATACATTGAGGCAAAACATTCATAAATGTAAGACAGATAAATCTGTTTTTTTTAAGTAGAGGTAATGTCTAAAAATATCATAGCACAATAGATAGAATTGAGAAATTAAAAGGGGAATTGCTGAGTCCAAATTTTTCCTTCACTTCATATCTAAATAAATGCAAGTCCAGAGTAGGCAAGTGACAAGATTATTTTCAGGCTAGACTGAGATGTAGAATACAGGTCTCATGACTCCTAGGCAAGTGTTCCTTCCATTTTACACAGTTTGCAAGTTTCCATGTATATGAATTTTTTTTTGATCACCAATGCTTGAGATGTGAGTCACCTCATCTAGAGACATATTAATGCACATATATTTGCTCTGTATTAAACATGCTGCTTTCTTTTTTGTGGGTAAGAAATCCATTGTATTTTGATTTAAAAAAATGTTTCAGGCATTCCAAGTATGGTAAATAGATGCTATTCATGAAGGCTAATACTATGCAGAAAGTATGTGTTTGATCCTCTTTGTATGCTACAACAGAAACCTCCTAGGGGCAGTTATTCCCCTTCTACCTGTTATCATTTGATAATGCTTGATTTGAATTGAATAAAGAGTAGGGTTCCTGGCCAGATGTGGTAGCACACAACTTTAATCCCAGAACTCTGAAGGTAAAAGCAGGTCAATCTTTATGTGTTCGAGGCCATCCTGATCTACACGGCTAGCCGGAGCTACATGATGAGAATCTGTTTCAAAATCTCAAAGATGTGGGACTCTTTATAGCTTAACCACACTGGATTTAAAGAAATCCAGCCAAAGAATATTTCCTAACATATTTCTTCCCATAATTTTCTATAAGTTTATTAGCTCATCACTTATTAGTCACTGTTTGCCAATGAAAAGCCATACCTTGGCACAGTGGTGTAGATGAATGTGAATAATATTCTCTGCTATATTTTAAGTCAATAGTTCATGCAAGTGAACTTTCATTTCTTTCCCATTAAAATTGCTTATTTGCCTCATCTTGATGCATACTTAAATGATAATAAGATACAGAATATATAAGTTTGACCCATGCTAGTAGGTTTTGCCATTTCTAGGGGATTTATTGTTAATTCGTTGCATTGTATGTCACATCTGATTCTTCCACACCATTGTTAATGCTGATGATTCCTCAGAACACTACTGAAAGGAAAACAACAAGAAGGGCTTTCACCAAAAGAAGGAAACAGAAGCAAAAGTTCCTTAAGAAAGCTGGTTTTCATTTTATGCTTCTGATAATAAAATGCATTCCATTCTCTAAAATGTGCATATGAAAAGCGTTTTATCAGAAAAAGAAAAGAAAAGAGAACTACTATATTTGCAATTCTGAACTGATTTCAGGGCTTTCAGGTTAGAACACATTTCTATAAATAGAAAACTGACTAATGTGAAGAAATTACTCTTCTCAACTTCAAGGGATGACCTGCTCTATGGAACTATGTAGACTTTACTTCACATAACAACTGTTATCTTTTTGTTGACTATAAAATTATCTTTGTCAATGAAATATATGCTAATCTCTGTAGGGAGCACAATTTTTTAGCTAATAGAATTATTTTACAGTGATAATAATTCTCTACAATTAGTGCTTTGATTTTTATTAAATTTAACATAGAGCTAGCCTAGGTATCCATAATTCTCAGCACTTGATATAAATTGGAGGAATCAGAAAAGGCAGAGGCAATATGAGGAAACAGGCTAGGAAATGAGAGAACTGGATTAACCTAGTTTGACCACACGCAAATCAATAGAGCACTCAGCACTTACCTACTTTTTTACTTTCCATGCTCTTTATTATTAATCATTTTATTTATTTAAATTTTAAATGTTATCTCCTTTCCCAGTCCCCTCCAAAAAAACCCATCACATCTCCCTCCCCCTGCTTCTATGGGAGTGTTCCCCCCCACCCACCCACTTATTCCCTGCTTTCCTGTCCTGGCATTCCCCTACTGTTTTCACATTCCCCTACACTGTGGCATCGAGCCCTCTCAGGACCAAGGGCCTCTCCTACCTTTGATATCCAACAAGGCCATCCTCTGCTGCCTATGCATGTGGAGTCAGGGGTAACACCATGTGTACTCTTTGGCTGGTGGTTTAGTCCCTGGGAGCTGGTTGGTTGATATTGTTGTTCCTCCTGTGGGGTTGCAAACCCCTTCAGCTCCTTCAGTCCTTTCTCTAAGTCCTCCATTGGGGTCCCTGTGCTCAGTCCGATGGTTGTGAGTATTCCATGAATTTTAAAAAATATGTATGTCTTTTCTTTTCTGTCTGAGTACTCTATCTGCATGTATACCTGCCATGCTGGAAGAGGACGCCAGATCCCATTCCAGATGGTGTGATCCACCATGTGGTTGCTGAGAATTGAACTTAAAACCTCTGGAAAAGCAGCAGTGTCCTTAACTGCTGAGCCATTCCTGCAGGCCCCACTTTCTATGCTCTTACATACCATTAGTTCACCTCTATCAGAAAATATTACGTGGAAAGTTTGTGACAATTTGTAAGTTTTAAGTTGTTTACCATTCTGACATAAATCATCCCTTCTTTGGTGGTATCCAAACTATATATGCTAATGACTAAGTCACTTAGTAACCATCACAGCTATCAGAATGATAAATGGAGAAAGTAAAAGGTAAATTAGCATAGGTATGTACATATCGGAGGACTATGGAGTGAGTGCTGTGCAGAGAGGAAAGTGCAGCCTCTAGTCTCGGGTATCTTGGGATTGAATTTTTTTCCGGACTCAAATTTCTTTCCTTGTAATGTTGCCAAAGATCTATAGGAGTCATGAGTACTTTTGAGTCTCTCTATTCATAGCTCTCTAGCCCACATCAACCCTTCTGAATGTCTTAATAAACTGTTTCTAATTCTATTTCTAAAATAATAATAACTTAGAGAACAATTAAGAAAGATAACCTCTGATGCTCAACTACAAATAGATAAATGTTACATTAATATATGACCTGAAACTGTAACAGAGAAAAAAGTAGCCAYGACACTTCAAGACATCAGTATAAATGAACAAGCGTGTTCTAAATAGTACTTCAGATACTCAGGAAAGAAAATGAACAATTAGTAAGACATAGTGTAATTTAAAATTCTCTGATAGCAAAGGAAGCAGATAATCACATGAACATATAGCCTACAAAGTAGAAGATCTTTGCTAGATATACAACTCGTCTAGGATTAATATCTAAATTATATAAACAAGGTAAGAACTGAACAATAAGAAATCAATCCAATCAATAAGTAGGTGAATTAAATGAAGACATGTTTCTTAAAAGAAGTGCAAACATGAAAAAAAAAAAAACGTTCCAAATCGGGAGTTAGAGAGACAGTGGGCCTGTACTACTCTTGCAAAGGACCCATGTTCAGTTTCCAGACCCCACAGCAGGCAGCTCCCTACTGCCTGTAACTCCAGCTCCAAGGGCATCCAATGTGTCAGGCATGCAAGGGCACTTTCTTTTACATGTGCACTTGAAACACATGCACACACAAACACACACAAATTTAAAAATAAATAAATCTTTTTTTTTAATGCTCAGCCTCAGTGGTCATCTAGAAATACAAATTAAAACTACATAGAGATCCCATTACACCAGTCAGAATGAAAATCATCAAGAGAATAATAATAAAATAATAAAATAATAATAATAAAAGCTGGTGAGGATGTGGACAAAGAAAATTCTTATATCCTTTATGGGAATGTATACTAATCCACCCACCATAGGCATAAGTGTGAAGGTTCCTTGAAATACTAAAATATATACCATATGGCCCAGTTATACTGCAGCTGTATACAAAGGAATTCAAGTCAATTGTCACAGAGATACTTGCACATCAATGTGTGTTATAGCACTATTCATCATAACAAAGTTATGCAACCAAACCAGTGATTTAAAATACAGGAGTGGGTAGAGAAAGTGCAATATATACATAATAGAGATTTTTTCAGCCATAAAAAGACTGAATTTATGTTATTTGCAGAAAAAGAGATGCAACTGGACATGATCACATTAAATAAAGTCAGTCTCAGAAAGATAAATGCATATTTTTGTCTCATTTGTGTTTTTTTGATTTTATGTAGATACATAAAATATGTGTACACATGCCAGGAAAGTAGAAGCAGTGCTCTGTCGCGGAATAGCAGGGGGAATGGGACAGGAAAGCATGAGAAGAGGCAGGATGGGGTGGGGTATAAGCTTATTGTAGAAAATATAATTATATGAAAATGTCCATATATGAAAATGGTACCATGATATGATTAATATAAACAATTAAGCAAATATTAAAACTAAAATGGCTTTAAGAAGCAGAAAGAGCAGAGTGAGTTGTAAGCAAACAGAATGTAGGCATACTGAAAGAATAGCTCTGTTAAAGGCATTTAATTCCACTTAAAGCCTGAAGAGTAAACGTAGAATCAGGGTGCCAGTTTAGTCGATTTGGTAAGTACATAAAAAGACGTTCAACCCAGGGATTTGGCATTGAAAAAAAAAACAGACAAACCAGTTGATTGATCTAGTTTTTCAGTAAGTTCTGAGGACAACAGGCTTGGTTTATGCCTTAAAAGAGACAAAAATACTATCACCCAGAGAAAAGTACATATAGCTACAGTGAGACACAGCAASTTCTGCTAAAACTTTACCCACACTGGGAAGCTCTTCCACTGGATTGTTTTGAATATAGACACAAACCTATTTGTCTTTTCCTAGTCTTTTTTTTTTTTAACCTCCTGTTGTAGCCTTGAACAATTTCTGATGACAGAAACCACTATTACAGTGTTGTCAGGGCACATCTCATTTTCTAGTTCAAATCCTTGTTCATGCTGTTTGCTAAGTACTTGTTCCCTGTGACAGCTTTCAGCCAAACAGAGCACACTGAATGCTGCATTCCAATCCACTCTGTCCTGCTGGGCTCTGAGGGAAACAATCTCTTCAAACTCCATCATGTGAACTTTTCACAAGGAACAATCTCCCTCAGACAATTCCATTCAGGCATACTATCCGTGAAACTGGGCCTTGGGAAGAGGTGACATCACAGACTTTCCCCTCTGGCCAGGGTCATGACCACCAAAGTTGTATTTAAGAGGCTCCCACGTGGTTTGGCACATGATTTTCTTAACAATTTAACATTTCCCCCAATGTTCCCATACGCTTCCAATTTAAGATAGTCACACTTAAATACAAAATTGGGTTCTGGTGTCAAGAAAGCCAGGGATTTCAAGAAGAATGAGAAAATTGCAGCCTGGGTAGGAGAGTAAATGTAAGACATAATACACATAACACGCGCCATATGTGGGGTTTTGGAGCAGGGTATTAGAAGGCATAAAAACGGAAAGTATTTCATCAACCAAGAGGCTGTATTTTTAAAGTTCTAGGGATGTGCTTGCCTAGCGTACAAGAGGTCCTGGGTTCTAGCCCCCAGCACCATGAAAAAAACACTATACAATATTCAAAAATAACATTTATTTAAAAATAAAATAAAATCTTTGAAAAAATATCTGCAGCCAGGGTTTGGAGGTGAGGGCTTTGGAAGCAGCGGGAAGATTATTCCTCTGAACTGGACAGCCAATTTGCCTCTAATTAGGCTACAATAGGAACAGAGCAGAAACCCCACTGCATTCTGAGGAATTTGCAGCTGTCTTCAGAAAGCCTTGCCTAGCAGCTACTGAAGAAGAGTTTGGATCCATCTCAAAGCTCTTTAAGTGAAGAAAGCAGCTTATTTATCAGGGTGCTTTCCATACCAGTTCTTCCCAGAGTTGGAGCCTGTGAAATTGCCAACCTCCAAGTCTCCCTTTTTGTGCAYTGAATCTCAACATCTATCTGGATATATATACTCTGACTTAGCATTTTTGGGAGTGAGTGACCGAATCATTTGTGGCTGTACTGTGCATAGTAGCTATGTCTAACCTGCAGCCCGAGGGCAACATGCACCCCAAGGTCAACATGAATGTGGCCTGGGAAAAAAATCATAAACTTTCTTAAGACATCATGAGACTTTTTTTAGTAAATAGATTGTACAGTGTTTTGTTAAAACAAAACAAAAAAGCATGTTGGGTCACAATCTCAAAAAGTTGGACATGCCTACATTTTTCTCCCTTATTCTTGTCCTAGTGTAGAAAATGGAATCAAAAGAAAGAGAGCTGGAAAATGTACACATGGTCTCATCCTCCAGGTAGACAGCACAGCCACCGAGGCAGTTTCCTAGCTTTGAATAACTTTACCTTGGCAGTCCTTACTACAAGGAGCATGCAGAGTTAAGCTGGTTATATACCACCGCCTATCTAATGGCATCATAGGTTAGAGTGCAGCGTTGCAGGGGACCTAAAAGTTCATTTAGCACAACCAGGGACTGTTCCTATACCAATCAAAAAGGGGCTTACTCAAAGTCAGGTACTTACTGGGGAAATCGAGGGTTAATGTAGGTACGCTGTTCTTGCATCAATGTCAACACATGGTAATCTTATATCTAATTAGAACGAAGGTCAATAACTTACTTGCTCTAGTTCTTCGGGGAAGCATATTTAGTGTTCTACAGAATAAAACTGTTCCTCTGAAGGTATGTTTTGATCTTTATTTCCTCTAATATTACTTTGTGACAAACCTTCTTTTTCAATAAAAACATAAATGTATAGCATGATACTGAATTTGCCTTGTCAAACTACATATGAAGTCGTAGGGTTCTCACATACTTCCCCAGGGAACTGTGCACCTTGAAATGAGAATGAATAATTTATAGTTCGCTGCATGAAACTGCAAACTGACATAATGATGACCCCCAAAGTGAAGATTTTGGAGAGAGAGACTATTCTATCCTGACATAGAAGGGCAAGAAAGGTATTCAAGAAAGAACAAAGTTAAAGCTTGGATGAATTGAGTAAACAGGGATGGGGGCATCTCAGTTCAGGTGAGAAGGACCAGCCACAGTGATGATTTAAAAAACAATATAGACTGGGAATTTGAAGTGGTCTGTCTTTGTTGGTAGMTGAATTTGCCATTGTGCTGACAAGGTGGTGACATGCTCCATGAGTGAAAATATCAGTGCCCCTAAATAAATATGATATAGTCCCAAGAGAGTGACTTCATATCACAAATTCCTCATCTACATCTCACCCTCAACATGTGAATTTAAAAGGCCATGCACAATGTAACCAAGGGAGGGACAGTGAAGGGAGCAACAGAATTTACCAAAAAGTGATCGTGGGACTCGAGATGAGATCAGCTGCAGCATTTATGATTCTGCCAAGGATGGAATTCTTTCATTGTTACTAGAAAATCCGATGTAAATGTTTAGGGACTGCTAGACAAAGGCCTGGGCTACTAAGTAACCAATCTTTCACTACTGTACCTACTCCAGCATTTGATAAGAGCCAGAAAGATCTAACTGCAATGTTTTCAAACTAATAGTTGGTTTGTGACTTTTATGAGAAAGCAGTGGTTTAATGAGCTAGAGGTTAGGAAACAAGTATTCTCTAGGGCTTCAATATAAAGGAAAATTGGAAATTGGGAAATTCCATATGTTAAGAGCTGTCTTTGTTGTTTTATGAGACAGGGCCTTACCATGTAGTCCTAGGTAGCCTGGAGTATGGATCAGGCTGGCCTCAACCCTAAACTCAGAAAGATCCACATGTCTCTGAATCTTGAATGCTGGGATTAAAGACAGGTGCCACTACACACAGTTTACACATTTAATTTATACTTGAAGCTAGAGAGAAAATATACAAAGTATGCAACGTGATGAGAAAGATGCTATCTATAAACGGGTAGATTCTCTTCAGACACACAGAAAGTTTTTCTACAATGATCAATTTCGAATGAGCTCCTTGACTGAAGGAAAGGCCATCCAGAGACTGCCCCACTTGGGGATCCATCCCATATACAGTCACCAAACTGGAAGCTATTGTGGATGCTGGGAAGCGTTTGCTGACAGGAGCCTGATATGGCTGTCTCCTGAGAGGCTCTGAAAGAGCCTGAGCAATACAGATGCAGATGCTCACAGCCAACCATTGGACTGAGCTCAGAGGTCCCGATGGAGGACTTGGAGAAGGGACTGAAGGAGCTGAGGGGGTTTGCAGCCTCATGGAGGGAGCAACAGTGTCAACAGGCCAGACACCCCAGAGCTCCCAGGGACTGGACCACCAACCAAAGAGTACACATGGAGGGAAACATGGATCTGGCTGCATATGTGGCAGAAGATGACCTTGTTGGACAGCAGTGGGAGAAGAGGCCCTTGGGCCTGAGGGTGTTTGATGCCCCTGTGTAGAGGAATGCCAGGGTGGGAGGATGGGAGTGGGGAGGGATCACCCTCATAGAGGCAGGGGGAGGGGAGATGGGATAGGGGGTTTGTGAAGGGGAGACCTGGGAAGGGGAAAACATCTGAAATGTAAATAAAGAAAATATCCAACAACAACAACAACAAAATGATGAGATCCTTTAATCAATCACATATCTTGGGATCAGACTTCATGTTTCATACTTACAGACCCTTTCCTGGAAAGAGGGAGTTTAGTAGACTCACTCATTGACATTTGTAAGTCAGCTGGAGAGCGGCTCTGACATGATCAAATTCAAGATAACCAAGCCTGCTCTCTCCATTCCTCCCTCCCTCCCTCCCTCCCTCCTTCCCTCCATCCCTCCTCCTTCCTCTCCCCCCCTCTGGAGTTGATAATAGGAAAAAAAGCTTAATCTCATCATTGGAAATGAAGGTAAAGGCACAAAATTTGTAATCATCTAGGAATAAGTGCATGGACATCAAGCACCTTTCTGAGGTCATAGTATATGGAATGGGGGGAAGGCTCTTGGTCATACCTGGATTGAGCTGCTGGCTCTAGTCATCTGCTCCCTTAAAATTTATACATTAGTGTTCATATGAATCAGACACTGTACCAGTCATTTAAGATTACCAAAGGAAACAAGACCAAAAAAATCCCTGTTCTCATAATGGCGTACAGTAGTCCAACCCGCCTAGCCCCATATGCCTGTTAAAATTAGTTGTTTCTTAGTTAAATCTGTGCCCAGAATGCCTCAGTGATTCCACAAGAAGAGTGGAATCTAAGCAGGAGAAGCAGAGAGGAGAAAAGATCAAGGGTGTGGGGTACATATCTTCAGAAAGATGCAGCTGGAACCGAATGCTTTTTCAGGCTTGAAGAAGCATCACAAATTCTTACTTGATGTGCTTTCTATCTTGTGTGGTTTGTGGCTTGGAAGAGTGGTGTGAACAAAGGCTTCCTAAAGAAAATCTTATCAGAGAGTCCATCACCCCAGCCTGGGTTAACCAAAGGTCAATAGCCTCAGAGAAGAACATCTTGTGAGATGTTGAACTGCCTCCACTCCAGTGTCTTGCTTCTGGACAGCAGGACATCTGCCAAAGCCAAACTTCCCAAAGTACTACTTGGATAGTGGTACTTGGATGGTACAAAAATACTGCTTAGACCCAGATAGAATCTATGGATGGTCATTTGAGACCCTCTAAACTTTGGCCCACTTCTCCTATCCAATATACTCAAATGGTACTTGATAATCTTCCAAAGGTTTGCCTACTACTCATTTTTCTGGACCTATTTTAAATGTCACCTTTCTCCAGAAGCTGTGATTCTACCAGCAAGAACCTCTTTTGAGCTCTACACATCTTCCTCCTATGCTTTTCCCAAGCTAGAAGTCCCTGCACGGCTACATATTTTATCATCCCAGGCAGCATTAACTCTTT
>BDUI01002745.1:114635-125305 GCA_002335545.1 Apodemus speciosus | reverse complement strand
GAGGCCAGCCTGGTCTACAGACTGAGTTCCAGGACAGCCAGGGCTATACAGAGAAACCCTGCCTAGAAAAAAACCAAATTTCTTCTCTGGTTAACAATAATGTAAGATGGAACTATAAGATGTTTAGTGCCCTGTTATCCAACAGACCTCCAAATATGTTCTTTTTCTAAAATTTCTTGGGAAATTTTACTTCCCAAGGAGGCTGAAGAATTTGACTCCAAGTTATGTCAAATAACTCTTTGAAAGTAACTTTAAAAACTGCCATTCACGAAATTAACAATCTCAAATTGAAAAATTACCACCATAAATGGTTAAACACATTATCCTGACACAGAAGTGATTTCCCAAACTTGAGGGGCTTGGACTCAGACAGCACGACCTAGCCTTGGTTCCCAGCACCCACATGGTTAACAGTTAACAACTGTTAGGTCAGTTCCAGAGGACCTGGTCCCCCTCCGTCCTCCACAGGTGCTGAGCTCAAGGGGTGCACATACATTCACATCTTTCTGTAAAAAGGCAGAATCATCTCAGAGCAAACATGCTACATACATTACAGGATCAATTACCATAGCCCGCTAAACAAATACTAGTAACATAGCAGAGACTTGGGAGATGCTTTTAAATCTTAGTCCTGGGTTCAAATGATTGCTTACATAGTAGTTCCAAAGGTTTGAACAGCTGTGATCATAGAAATTATGTATATTTCAATATCCTGTAAAACCAGGGTTAACACCCCTTGTATGTCTTCTGTACTCTATGACATAAAACCACTAAAAAACMCGGCACAAGCRGGCCAGGGTCGTAGCTCAATGGCCTCCGTTCCTGGTACCAGGATAAGAAAGCAGTGCCAGAGATGGTGGCACACACAGTAACTCCAGCACCGAGGAGGCGAAGGCGAGGCTGCTGCTAAATTTGAGACCRGCCTGTACAGACACAGACACACACAATTGTCCCTTAACGTTGTTATCTGTATCTTAATTAGTTAATTTATTTGAACTTCCAAACAACTGGAAAAATACTTCCATTAATAGTCCTGTTCTCATTTTACAGGGCACCTGGCTTAACAACATGGTAATACTTTAGCCGAAAGGCCAGACTATTAAAAAGTTCACTATCTCACTGGGCATTTTAGAAAGATTCGTTAGAGMYRGGCGGTGGTGGCCTTTAATCCCAGCACTTGGGAGGCRGAGGCAGGCGGATTTCTGAGTTCGAGGCCAGCCTGGTCTACAGAGTGAGTTCCAGAACAGCCAGGGCTACACAGAGAAACCCTGTCTCGAAAAAAACAAAAAATGAAAAACTAAAAAAAGATTCGTTAGCAACAGTGATGGCATCTCATACGTAAATTAACTAGAGCCCCTTGATAACCAGGCCTTGAGTCTAAATTACAGAGAAAGCAATAGCAGAAACAAGCAAAAAAATACAGCTTAAGTTATCTGCTTCTCTAACCCTAAAACTTTATTTATGGCAAAACATGTTATAAGCAGATAAGCAAACACAGCTGAAATAAGAGCATACTAATAAACTAAGAAATAAAGGAAGCCATAGCATCCTTCAGCTAGCAACCGACCAAGTCACAACTGCTTTAAGGGGTAGGAGGCAAGGCTGAAGAGTGAGTTAGTTCAGCAATTAAGAGCACTTGTGCTTACAGAGGGCCCAGGTTGGGTCCCCAGCATACACATGGTGGTACACAGTTCTTGGGGTCTGGTGCCTTCTGACTGCTGAGGACAGTAGGCACACGTGGCCAAACACTTAWACGCATCAACCTAAAATCTTTAAATAATAGAAAGTAATTGCTAAATATGCACTGCATCCCAATTCCTTATAAAAGGTTCATTTTTTATAAAAAGGTTTTCTTTTCCTTCTTCTTAGAGACAGGGTCTCACTGTAGAGTCCAGTCTGGCCTGGCTACCCACCTGCCTCTGGCTCCCAAGTGGTGGGATTAAAGGCATGTGCCACCATAGGCAGCCATAAAAAGAGCTTTTAATCTTCATAACGGTAAGGCAGGCGGAAGTTCCTACAAGATTCTATCCCCAAAACCACAACTGAATCACACCATGGAGAAAGCAATTCCACACGCTATCCCCTAAATCAGACACCAATAGTTATTAAATCACTCAGATTTGGAGCAACAATTGGGTAAATTGTAATTTTTTTTATTGGAAAACAAATATACAACTTGGAATGGATTTGAGGCAAATTGTGCCATAAGCAGATTTTCTTTAAGTGGCTAAACAAAGTTTAAAAAGCAAGTAACAATAAAAGAAAATGTTTCTGGTACAATACCAGCAGTACAAAAAAATAGTGTCCGAGTACCTGGATAAAACACCCGTTTTGCAATAGTGCAACTTTTAAGTACATATTGTTGACTGTCCACAGTCCACGCAGTTACAGCTCCACACTTCAACAACAACATGCTGACAGATCCTAAAAGCTACTTTAAAAAAGGCATAACCCAGATGTTCCCTCATTTGACCAACTCCATCTAAGTTTAGATGTGCAGAAGGGCTTTGATATATCCAGAGTAAGCCACATGCAACAGGTTACTTGATCAATTCTCTAAAGTAAGGTTTAAGGACAATGACAGTCAGATAAGGGAAGAAAACATGGAGGAAGGAAGTCCTAATTCCTATACATGCATATTTTTTGACAGTGGGGGGGGGGAACCTTTTACAGATAAGTTACAAACAAAGAAAAGGCAAATAAACAATTCTGTACAAGAAATTTAACACATTCTGTACAGTGTCTTCACTTCGCTGTCATCATTTGTACAAACTCTGAAAAAATAAGAAACAGAAATGTGAGTCATTAATAAAGGACAAGCCTGCTTGACTACACACTGCATCTGTCCCTTCCTACATCACCRCAAACAGGAAGCCAGTTAAACAGCCAAAGTTGGATCTTCATAAATCACTATTAATTTAGATCATCAAACATGAGGCAGTTGATGTTGGGATGTGGGACATCGCTTACCTAGCACAGGTAATAATGTTGGGACATCGCTTACCTAGCACAGGTAAGACCCAAAGGTCAACCCCAGCACCAGCATGGGAGAGCAATCTTGGCTTAGTTTACACTTGAATTTTATCAGCTAGGTCAAGTCAGTTGTAACCTCTCTCTGTGCAACAACTGTTTAACTTCTATAAGGCTAGCTTTTATGCTGTGTACAACTGTTACGTTATGAAAACTACAACTGAAAAAGTGAAAGGCAAAAGGACTGGTCCCTGAAGTCCTTTCCATTCTAAAGGCCTCACTTCTTGGGTGGGCAGCCATCGGAGTTCCCAGTGACCAAGATACTTCTGACTTAAAACTGGAGTCAGAGAGAAAAACAGAACCTAGTCACATAGAGTCTACTAATTCATTTTAGGGAATACACAGTAAAATTTCAAACTTTCCAAATTATCCCACCACCTTCTACAGAAACTGTACAGTTCCATTCAAATGTTAATWCTTTATTACAATGTCAATTTTCTAGGTGCAGGCGTAGAACTGACAGTCAAAGTTCTTAGGTGAGTCATGTAGTCTTGCTGGCAGACATTTTAAATGACATAAGTTTAGTGAGAGCTACTTTAGCATCCAAATTTTGGGAGGTAAAGATTCCTTATTTTCAGCTTTGAAGCACCCGCAGTAACTTTATCCTAGAAATTAGCACTCATGACTTACCTTCGTAGTTTACCTGCCCGTCCCCATCAATGTCTGCTTCCCTGATCATTTCATCAACCTCTTCATCTGTTAACTTCTCTCCAAGGTTTGTCATCACGTGGCGAAGCTCTGCTGCACTAATATAGCCATTGCCGTCCTACAAGAAAGTGGGAGGGTGATGTCTGACTAATATTTGAATTCCATCATTAAACTTTAGAAACCCCTATCGAGTAGAGGCAGAGGCAGGCGGTTCTGAGTCTGCAGCAGCCTGGTCTACAGGAGTCCAGAACAGTCAGAACTACACAAAGAAACCCTGACTTGGGGTGGATGTGGAGGCAGAGGTGATTTTTTTCAAAGTGAAGAGAATCCACGCCAGTTCATTGTAAATGTCATTAAGTAGGATAGCCCCACATTCAAGCTCTTACTCCCTGGCTCCAAGGGCACATAATGCATGTATCCTCTGCAGTGAGACTGGAAAGCCCAGGTTCCCACGGAGTCCTGGAGGAGGCCGGCAGTCTCCAGGTAGGTCCTATTAGCTCCCTTCCGTTCTCAGAGCATGCAGCCCAAGCTTTACCTTATCAAACACACGGAATGCTTCTCTAATTTCTTCTTCACTGT
Source organism: Apodemus speciosus (assembly GCA_002335545.1). Lineage (NCBI taxonomy): Eukaryota > Metazoa > Chordata > Mammalia > Rodentia > Muridae > Apodemus > Apodemus speciosus. Next base: position 121,048 of record BDUI01002745.1, on the reverse strand, counting down.
CTGTGTCTTTCATTTTTCTTGCCATCATTGTCAGAAATTCAGGGAAGTCAATTGTGCCATTACCTGAAAATAGTTTGTGTAAACATACAACAGAAGTGCAAAGGCCTCTGTGGCAAACCCTCCAGCCCCGACCTGAGCGTACCATCCGCATCTACTTCATTGATCATGTCCTGCAGCTCTGCTTCTGTGGGGTTCTGCCCCAGGGACCTCATCACCGTCCCCAGCTCCTTCGTTGTTATTGTCCCATCCCCGTCCTTGTCAAACAGTGAGAAGGCTTCTTTGAACTCTGCCAGAGAGAACAAAGTCCAGGCATTCAGGTTAACACCAGGCACTATGCCATACACCGTGCTAACTCTCTAAGACAGCATTTCAAATGGAACTGAGTCCTAATAAATTAGGCGGGAGGACCTTGTGATAATATGCCAAAACCTYTGGCTAACCAAGCCTCTACGTGCTCATACCGAGCTACCAGGAAGTTTTAAAATCTCAGGAAAATCCAATACAGACAGATGTTTAGAGGTTCCTTCAATCAACAAAATACTAAATCAAAGCAAGAACTTCAGAAAAAAATTAAATGGGCTAGTTTTCTAACAGCAAGAAAGAGGACATCCATCAAATACTGATAATAATTGAGTCAAGCTATCAATGTCCACTTAGATCTAAGGTTAGAGAACAAAAGCAATTTTGAGTAGAAAACTTTTAAGCTTTAAAACTTTATTATAAAAGTGAAATATATGTTATTCTTAAAGACTTTTAAGATCTTATGAAATTGTGATCCCATCCTAATTTGAACCGGTATCAGGAAATGTATTGATAAAAATTTTCAGGACAGAAACTAAGAAATTAACTATGGTACTCCCAARGTCAAACCAATAGATAACAAGTAAGGTATTTTCTAAACAGCTTAGACTTTTGCAAACAGAAAAGCAGTTCCAAAGTACATGAGCTGCTAAGCTCTGCCACAAGAACTATCTGACATGTTCGGGAATGAGACGGGGTATAAAGCTTCTCTCTCTGCCGTAAGTTACTCTCTGCAGTCGTTTCACATCATCTCTAGACCCACCCATCTATCTAAAGACTTTGTCCACTGACATAAAAGTATGTTTATGAATATAAAATTTCAAATTTTATAATAATTTTCTTATATTGGAGAGCACCACTACTTTTATACATTCCTCTGTATCAACCCACTATTGATATTACCAAAGTCACCAGCTGAAAACTTTCAGCTCAACTTGCCTAATCCATACGAGAAGTCAAAATTCACAACTCTCTTGGCCTCCAAAAGAACCCTGCAATCTCCTTCCCCCTGACACTGACATGGCTCTGGTTTTTGTCTGTTTTTATAGTCAAATGTTACCAATTCTATCCTTTAAATCTCTGGTCATTTTGTCTATGCCCACTCACAGCGAAGACCTGCATTTCCTTACTTTTCTGACTATCCAATAAAACAGATTACCCTTGATTGACCTCAAGCAAGTTATATAAAAATGTAGTAAATTTCATTATCTTCAGCAACTTCAGGGACTAAGCAAAAACCAGGAAAGTCACTTTAACTAGTGTCCCCTGAAATCTATAAAAAAAGCTGTACTAAATGTTCATTTTTCCCCTACTTCTGCAACTAGGATGCAGGTTCCAAGCTCCCYTCTTTTGCTTCTACTATTGGAACTGCCTCCTAATTTGAGTTCTTTTGTAAAAATGACCCACACAATTTCCAGACCCTATTGCCTTCTAAAACACCATAAAACACCTGTTCAACTTTTGATTTGGATTTGGCTGCACTGACTCATCTGTGGTTAACTCTCCACATACATGYGCACAATATTCTCTCTACATATATGCACAGGTCTAGCCCATTTAAAAATTTCCCGAGGAACTCATCTATTATCCATCTGAAGCTTAATTAGGAATTGGCTGCAATAATTGAATAACTTGTACACAGTACTAAACACTGTCAATCTAATTACTATACAAATCCAGGCATTCACTACCTATAAACAAGATTGATGAAGACTATAATAATGCACTAAATTTATATACTTTTTWAAAAAGTTCTGAATGCCTTTTCACAAACAAGATGCACAAATTATCTAGAAACAAATGATCAGCATAGCCCCATAGTCAAGTACTTTAACCTTTTACTAATTTAGTAAATAATTAAGAGTTACATACTTAACAATCTTTTAACATAATTTATGTGTATAGCCTCCCAATATTTAAGTAGCAACAATCAAGCTATTACATGGTTTAACTACAYTAACCTATCTGTAGGAGATGGAAGGCCAAGCTCATGTATCCTAACTTTCTAAGGGGGCCAAGAACCAGAGGCCAGTCTGGGCCTTGTCTCCAAACAAAACAGATTATCATGCTATACCTGTTAATTTATGTACAAAATAAAGGAACTAATGACATTATTCAAAGGCCAAATCTATATTCTTATTCTAAAGGCTCATTTTTTTTTTTTTWAGACAGGGCTTCTGTGTAGCCCTGGCTGGCTTGAACTCATAGAGATCCTGAGACTGCCTSCTGCGTATTAGGGATTGAAGGTGTRTGCCAATACTGCAGGCAAGACACAAGAGTCAGGGCTATGCTCTACATCTCAGACATATACTTCATATCCCTCTGCTTCTACAGTTCATCTGCTCTTCAGAACCAGCACAGAATGTACTTACACACAGGAGCACTGTATTCTAAGCATCAATTCCCATTAAAAATATCAGAAATATGTAATAAAAATACTCATTAACACAGGGATCTTGTATGTAGGTATAAAGGGCCCACTCCAAAGGGCTTCTAGTTATGCCAAGACTGAAAATTTTAGAAGTCAGAATTTGTTCAAGCTAGGGAAAGGCGAGCAACCCAGGGCTCAGCAAGCCTTTTGTAGTCAGGAAACCGCTGCTATAAATTGAATAAGGTTAATGTTTTAAACAAATCTGGACCTTGAAAGTTGAAGACTGAGGTAGATTTCATTTAAAATTTAAGTACCTTTTACTATCAGTTTTTAAAATGTGAAACAATAAAGTGCAGATAGAGTTGTAACAACATTAACTGGTTATTGAGGTGATGCTAAAATGAGGTATTCTTTAGAAAAATATCATTTAATATATATAATAAAAATTTTAGTAACTGTTTCACTAAAACAAGTAGTGTTTTATTCCTAGACTAAGTTATTTATTGTTAGAATTTCTAAACAAATCTATAGTAGTAATCATTATACTAGGAGAATAAAAATAGCTTCAACTGTTCATATAATGTCACATTTTAAAATCCCTAGATGGTCAACATTTCTTTCTGGAAGGACAGAGAGATTTTAGACTCCAGAATATCTCTGACCACCAGCTTTAAGGAAGAAACAAAAAACAAAAACTGTGCCTTTGAGGTAGACTTTGAACTTTAGGAGCAGGCCTTGGAGAAGACAGCACACTATGCTATTGGGTGCTATGCAGTAGTCTGTAGTTATCCACTCAGCCCCTTTCCTTTTATAAAGCCAACTTTAGGATAGACACCATCTAGCTCTGGAGTTTAGGCTGATCTCAAATTTTGAGCCCCTCACTTCAGTCCCCAAAAGTGTCAGGATTATTTACTTTGAAAAGACAACGTTCTACAAGTCACTGAAGACTTCATCTATTACACTGGCCAGATATAGAAAGCTTTCTAAAAGAACCAAATATGATAGAATCCTTATAGCAATACATTTTCTACCCTTGTCTGTTGTAAGCAGGAGAGACCAATATTTGACCAGAAATATTGAGAAACAAAGAGCAGATACAGGAAACAGTCAAGTTTCAGAAAGGATATTAGCCCAACCTACTCTCCTCCCAAAGGGGGTAAAAATACATGAAAACAGCTGAGGARAAAAAGGAATTCTTGGTAATTTAATGGCATAACTAAGGTTGGAGTTGTTTAGCATATGTATGACTGAATATTCAAACATAACAAGCCAGTACAACTCAACAAAAAATATAAAGCTCTGCCTTATTACTTCAATATACACAACCTGCAAAATTAAATACTAGATTTAAATCAAATTATTAATTAAGCAGTTTAAAAACACCTGTTTAAATTTGGTCCTTAATCCAGTAGCCTTTTACTTTATAGTCATCAAATATATGAGGACTAGTRATGAAAACAGCTTCCAGGTTTCTGTAGATTTGCAGGAATGCTAGATCTACTTTAAATGGATGATACAGTTGAGCTTTAAAAAGCTCAAGTAAATGTTCATGTAATAGAGCATGCTAGCGCGTTCAGGAGGGGGAGGGGAAGGTGGAAGGGTCATAAGTGCAGACTAACTTGTCCTTAATAGGATGCTCAAGACCAACTTGAGTTAAAATGCCAAAACCTCACACGCTAGAACAGAGCATTTGACTGGTATGCATAAGGCCCTCCATTCAATCTCCAGCACCAGAGGGGAAAAAAYAAACTGGACCACTTGGACACTTATCAAATGTCTCTCTGAATTACTGAGAAAACGGAAAGTTAAATTTCTGATAAAAGTCTTCGGGTCAGGTATAGTGGTGATGTCTATTAATCCCTGCACTGAGGAGTCACGATTACATGAGTTCAAGGCCAGTCAGCACTTTATAGCAGGACCTTGTATTCAGAAACAGAAAAAAGAGAACACAATTGGCAAGCTTCCATTATTTCAGAATTAAATATTCATCTCAAAATATCACACACAATAAAATCAAAAGTCCTGGCAGGTAAACCATACAGCTAGAGACAAGTGTCAGTCATTAATCTCATTTTTTCCTCCTAAAAGGCTCAGTTCAATAGCTGTCACTGCTTTTAAAGTCAATTCGGTGGCTACACTGGCATTCATAAAGAGTTATAAAATCTGAAAAGAAATCAGAATACCAGTGACATTTGTTAAGTTTTTCCTTTAGGAAATTATTACTCACCAATCGATCATACAACTGAATATTGCTTATCTGAAATGCTTGGGACCAGATATGTTCCAAATTATAAAGTATTTCATGTGTCATATATACCTTTATATACAACTGGAAGTTATTTTTACACAGTATTTTCACTGTCTAAGCATTCTGACCACAACCCATCTGTTTATGAGGTAGAACACCCAATCTTCTATGAATGATGCATGTTAGCACTCAAATTTTGGATTTTGGAGAATATGAGTCTCATAGAGATGAGGGACTGCTTAATCTATTAAATCAACCAACTTAAAGTCAAGGTAAATTCAATGTTGTTCTTTCTGACTCTACATTTCTATTTAATTATATATACTACTTATCCCCCCACTTAATTATTTATATTATCTGATTTGAAGTTACAAGCATTTTGGATGGTAGTGAAAGATACAAAATAAATAATAAAACCATCACCACCAGTTGATATACCTATTCCCATCCTCCCTCTCTCTCTCTCTCTCTCTCTCTCTCTCCACACACACACACACACACACACACACCGTGTATGCTTACATTCACAACTGCCAAAGGCAGCTCAACTATTGTATTTATGTTAAGTTCACCTTGTTCATGACATAACCAAAGGCATTTATTTCACTTAATGATCTTGAGTTTGTTATTCAATTTATAATAAATCACAATGGATATAATCCAGCAGGATATTTCTTACCTGCAATCTGCTCTTCAGTCAGTTGGTCAGCCTACAAAGACATCAAAAAGGCTGATTAATGACTTACAGGTATGTAGGTTAGCAGTTACGGGAACTTTCCAGGTTGACGGTGTGCTAGCTATGATCTGCACTCAGTCCAGCAGCCGGAACACAATGGGTAATAGACAGAGTGGACACACTGATTTAACTACAAAGCTAAGCAAACTTGACTCCGAGGTTATGCCAATACCACAGAATGATTTAAATTTTTCAAAAAACCTGTAATTTACACACAAAATATATCCAATAAAACCAGCTTCCTTTTCAATTAGACTACCTTCGGGGGGTAGATGGGGGGCACACAGAGTTTCTCTGTAGCTGTGGCTGTCTTGGAACTAGCTCTGTAGACCAGGTTGGCCTCAAACTCAAGAGATCCTCCTGCCTCTGCCTCCCAAATTCTGGGTTAAATCTGTGTGCAGTCACTCCATACATGGTTAAACACAAGATCCTGACAATAAAGTGATTTCCCAAACCTAAGTCGGGGAGGGGTCAGAAGACCACTCGCTTCTGCCACTCACCTGACAGGCAAACRCAAACAACACAAACAGGAGTCTAAACAAGAACAGGTTTCTTGTTGTTATAGCCTGCACCTGTAAATATCTAACTGCTTATTAGTTAGTACATTCGACTAACTGTTACTCAGYTATGAGAGGCACTGCCAAACTACTGCTAATTTAAAATCCCACCAAGAAGCCAGGTGTAGTAGCACACACCTTTAATCTAAAAGCACATGGGAGGCAGGACAATCTCTGAATTCCAGGTCAGCCTGGCTCACA
>BDUI01002745.1:51640-62775 GCA_002335545.1 Apodemus speciosus | reverse complement strand
TGAGTAACTGTGAACAAGGACCCTCTCTGGGCCTAGGTCTCCTACACAATAGCAGCTAGAGATGGGCACAGGACCTTGGATCCAAGTGCCATGTTCACCATATAAGGGCAAATGCTTGAGTCAGGTCTTGCCTTTATTTTTTTTTAAATTTAATTATATATATATACACACTGTCACTGTCTTCAGACCAAAACCTGTGACTTTTTATTTCAAAAAAATTTAAATATTTATGCCACCACATGTGCACAGGAACCATCAGAGACCATAAAAGATCTCCTTGGCACTGGACTTACCTTGGTCTTGAGGCACTACGGAAGTGCACTAGATCTAGGTTCTCTTTAAGAGCAGTAAGCACTGTTTTTTGTTGTTTGTTTCTTGTGTTTTCTGGAAATGGGGTTTCTCTGTGTTGCCCCCAGCTGTCCTGGAACTCACTCTGTATCCCAGGCTGCCCTCGAACTCACAGAGATCCACCCACCTGCCTCTGCCTCCTGAGTGTTGGGATTATAGGCATGTGCCACTACTGCCAGCCCTGCTTAGTTCGTGTGACTTGTCTACGTGTGTGACAGTGTGCACATGCGGGCGGGAGGATGGATGGTGTTCCAGAGCCAGTTCTCTCCTTCCACGTTGCTGAGACCAAGTCTGTTGGGTTTGGTGCCATACTGCGTATGCCTGTCTAACTGAGCCAAGTGGGGCCTTTGGCCTCTGTCTCCCATCTCAAGGTAGGAATGATGGGGTTACAGGTACACACCAAAACGCTTGCCTTTTTTATGTGGCCTCTGGGCATTTAATTAGGGCAGTGAGGTCTCCCTGCACGTTTGTGCTCTGAACCATCTCGTCTGCCCAACTTGTGCCCCTTACAGCAGGTGGCACATTTCTCTTGCACCCTCGTTACTAAGGTGAGGGCTCAGGTCAGGGGAGAGAAGAAAGGATTGGGGGTAGCTGTGTGTACAGGGCAAGGACATTCTGGCTGAGCCTGGCATTCTAGGCTGCTTCAGAACTATCTGCATTTGGGGGCTGGCTCCTTCCAGCTGTCCCTGCCCCCACGGAACTATTTGCATCCTAAATTTACATGAAGCTTAATTCTTGAGAGAAAAGCCTGCCTCCTCTCTGAATTCCTCTTTTGTCATTCAAAGTCCTGTATTGTGACAATGGGGGTGGTGTGGGAAGCTCAGCCAGACAGGATGGTGTGGGCAGCACCCTACAGGATGCCATTTCTCCCCCAGCTTTGAGTCATCGGCCCCCTACCCGTGATAGTCTATCTACCCAGTACCCTCCCGGGTCATCTGCCCAGCTGCATTTGAGGCAGTTGAGTGGCATCTGGCTGTGTGGGCATGGGAGTGGCTTGGAGAGGTCTGGGGCCATCCTTGTAGGCTCAGGAAGAGAGGTCCCACTTCAGGCTCTTCTTGGATTCTCTGACACAGTTTCCTGGTGGGCAAGGCTTCTTTGTTGGTGGGACATTGCTTGACGACCCGCCCAGATAGGTTGGATTCTGTTCCTGTTTTCATGGTCCTGCTCTGTCCGCCCAAAGGCTCAATCTCCAGGTAAAATGGAGCCAAGAGGAACCAAGATCATATAGTCAGGCAAAATGAAGACGTGCCGTTCCCTCTTCTGTCCACCTCTCTGCCAATAAGGCTGGTGACTGAACCCCCCCCCCCCCGCCCCAGGAGGACTGGAACCAGACCGGTCCAGGTGCTGAGTGGGAGGAGCGAGCTAGAGGCTGCGCAGAGCCCTCCAGAGGCCTCTCGACGCTGAGCCTCCTGTCCTAGACCTCATCGACCACAGGACTGAGTGAGGCTGGGGGCAGACGAACTGCATAGACAGCAGTCCACAGAGGGGCAGGAAAAGACCAGTGACCTACGTCATACAAGCACAGCTCAGAAGAGAGAGCCCGGGACTCAGTCGTTACTAATGGAAGCAAACAGAAAGCAGAAAAACCAGTGGCGTGGCTACCTTCTCCTGTCTTTGAACAGCTGCAGGGGATAGAGAGGGAGTTTGCAGCTTGGAATATATATATTAGATGCTTGTTGGTGAGTCCCATCCCCATTACCAAGGCTGGCAGAGTCCCTGTCCCCAGAACCCCTTCAGAAGACCGTATGGGTCTCTGGTTTGACTGGGCTCTGTTTAAAGCCAGACAATGGACTATGTGGTCCCTCCAAGGTCTTCCTATCTGTCTGGAGCAGGTTACCACGACAGGAGGCTCTTGATCATTGGTGATCTGTCTTAGCATTAGTGAAATCTAACAAACATGTCCAGCACTCAGGACTAGAAGCAACCTTGATGATCTGACCACTGACCTTGTTCCTGTCTTTTATTTAAAATAATAATAAAAACTTCAGTCTCCCCCAAACTCTTTTCCGAGACTTCAAGAGCGTTATTTAACTTTTACTGACAATGCCTGCATTTCTTTCTGGCTAAGAAGGGGTTGGAGTATGGATGACGACTAACGCAGATCATTTGGATGAGACTCCTCATCGGAAACAATGTGCAAATTAATGTTTGCATTTTGCCGGAACTTGAATCCTCGCAGAGAGATCCCCCCTCTTCTCCTTAATCAATTTCACTCTAATTAATTCCTTCTGTGGCTGAGTCTTGTTACATTAGACAGTCTGCTGATTATTTCCACAATCAAGAGACTGAATATCCATGCATTTTTAATAAGGGACGACTGCATCCATTTTCATAAGTGATCTCCTGGCTGGCACCTGAAGCCGATAACAAAATCCTAGAGCAGATTTCTTCCTTCTACAGAACTGTTGCTGTCTGCTTCTCCTGGGTAACAATGCGAGAGGGCTCTAGAGCCTGTTGTAGTTGGGCCAAGAGCTGGGTATTTAACTTGGCAGTCTTCAATGTCAAGAGCTGCTTATTCTCAGGTCACTGACTTTTAAAAAATAAACACGGGGGTGATTGGTTTTACTGGATGATGAGGTCTAGTGGGCTAGCCTTGAAGACTTTTCTAATTGGATACTTAGTTTAGAACCTTGACTCACAGGAGGAGCCCCCTCCATGCCTCCTTCTGAGACTGGTCGGGGCCGGCTGTCCACAGCTGTGTGACAGGCTGCTCTCTCATACTTGACCTTGATAACTCTGGGAGCTTGCAAGCGGGAAGCAAAGCGAAGAGTAATTCCAAATCTTCAACTGTTTCCGTTTGGCATCGGGAGAGGACAATCACTCTAAGGGAGAAAAAATTATTTTTTTTCAGAACACTCGGCCTTCGGTCATGTGGTATGCTAGAGACAGCTCTGAAATGGACAGTTAGAGGCAAGCGGAGGTCAGTGGACGTGCATGCACGCTAGTGGAGAAGGTGGTGGGCCTGTGACACAGCTCCAAAGGGAGAGGAGCGCCTCAAAAGCCTGATGGTCTCGGTTTGATCCCCAAGACCATGCTTAAAAAGGAAAAGAGAAAAGAAGAGCAAAATTGTGCTCTGAAATTCACATACACCACACAGCATGTGTGTCCACACACATTGTGTCCATCACAGTGAACCCACACTCACACACGCACTCRTCTCAGAGGCACCCACTCCCTGGTAGAAGGGAATCCTTCTCCAAAAACAAAACAAAGCAAAAAGGAAAGTTCTAGCCATGTACGGGAGGACACACCTGTCATCACAGCAGCTGGGAAACTGAAGCAAGCAGACTGTTCAGAGTTTAAGTCTAGCCTGGGCTACACTAAGATTCATAGTAAGGGTCTGTCTCAACTGACAATAACAAAGGAGGTTTCCTGCACCCAAGCCCTGTGAGCACACAGAGCCCTTTAAGCAAGGGGGCTGGTGGTGGCACACATGCRTTGGCGGAAGGTCCTTTTCTTGCCCTCTCAGAGCCTCCTGTGTGGCAGGTGTGGCCGGTGGGCAGAGTTAAGGCTTTACTTATACCGTGGCAACCCCAGAAGCTCTGAGATAGCCCCAGCTTCTCCAGGAACCTAGAGTCTAAGGCAGGGAAGTCTTCTGACTGTACCATAGCTGAAGGGAAAGTAGTCCTGAGGAAATCCTGCCAAGTTGCCTTTGTCCTGGGACCACTGGCTCCTCTCTTCAGCTCTCCTGCTTGCTAAAGGTGTAGTGAACAGAAGGTTGGTGGACTCTGTTTTAAATTTTAGAAGTGCTTGCTCATCTGGGGGGGGGGGGTTCTTTTAATTGGCTCTTCCTTTAGCAACAGAATGTTCGATGAATCCCAGACCTGACCTTTTAATAAATCTGTTCTATGGTATGTTACTTGCTGGTTTTTTGTTTTTAGGTTTTTTTTTTCTTTTTTCAACTAAATCTGTTGTTCAACATTTTGATTTTTACTGGGAAAATTTCAAACATGGGACAAATTTGAAAGGATAGTACTGAAAAACGTAGAAACCCTTCATCTACGGGGATGGAGAGATGGCTGCTCTTCCGAAAGACCCAGATGTGACCTTCCTCATTTGAGTTGACCAAAAATTTTAAATGTTGCTCAGGGCCGTCCATCTCAGGCGACTGCTGAACTCTCCGCCAAAATGCTCATAAAAAGGGTGTGCTTTGTGAGCTCAGGGCCTCCTCTTGCCTGCGTGCTGGGTGGACCCCAACATACGTTGGAACAATAAACCTCTTGCAGACTCTTGTTTTTTTTTTTTTNCACTCTGTAGACCAGGCTGGCCTCGAACTCAGAAATCCGCCTGCCTCTGCCTCCCAAGTGCTGGGATTACAGGCGTGCGCCACCACGCCCGGCTATTCCGACAGACTCTTAAACAGCAATGTTAGTTAATCAGAATATATACTCAACTTTCCCTGATTCTCTAAAACTCTCCTTTGTGGCATTTCGGAAATGCAGAACACAGTCACGTTCTACATGTTGTCTGTGGCTGTCATGCCTTTTAAGATTTCTAGAACTGTCTTCTTGTTCTTATATTGTGTTTGTTTTCATAACATTGACTTTTTGAAGAGTCCAAGTGAGTTTTCTCATAAAACATCTCATAATCAGTGCTTGGGTTAGTTCGTTCAGATTAAATATGCTTGGTCAAGAGTGTCCTGTGTCACAGATCTAAGGGGAAAGGTGTCCTGGCAGTTGGGAGCCAAGGAATACCACAAAGTCATAACAGGCAGCAAACCTCACACAAGAGAAACACAGGGAAAGCACAGGAGGGCGGCTGCCTCTGGGGGGCGAGGGGCGTGGTCAGGGTAAACCTGCAGAACTCAGCAGGGGGCAGGCTTTATATAGGATTCCTTCTTTCTGTCTTTCTTTCTTTCTTTCTTTCTTTCTTTCTTTCTTTCTTTCTTGAGGTTTCAGTATTCTATTCAAGTTTTATTTTAAGTGATGCTAATTACATCATTTGAAGGAGAGGAGCTAATCCTACACAAAATGGAAGACTCTATAATGTACCCATTAAACTGCTAAAAAATAGTAGTGGGGCTACAAGAGAAGTCAGTGGAGATCCCTGGGTTGTCAGGGTATGACCACAATCGCCTGCCCAGCTCAGAGCCAGAGAATCCGGAAGCTACTTCATATTCTGGTGCCACGGCAAAAGAAGGAATGGAATAGACGAAAGAAAACCACACCACAACTCAAGGAAGAAGTAAGTCCTGAGTGACTGGCTCCATCACACCCACTTGTCCACGCTAAAGTGGCACAAAAGAAAAAGCTAACCACACCCCAAAGACTACTTCTGGTGTAAAATAGGTAACTGATGGGCTAGGATGTCAATGGGGCATGATGGCAGCAGGGCGTGACGATCTGTCTAAAAAGTCCCTTTCACGCAGGTGTGCTTCCGAGCAGATAGGTTTGGCATTCCTTGGGAAGTCACAATTTCATCTGGGGACTGGATACAGATTTACGAAGGGTCCACACGTTCCCTGCTTCCACCTGCAGCCTGGCATCTCTAGAGGGCTCCTCCCCAAACCACCCCTACAGCTACAAAGAACCCTTCTGAAATGGGGTTTCTGCTGTACCTCCGAAATGGTAAATACCTTAAAGCCGAGTCACCCTTAGCCTGGAGGTCTAATGTGGTAGTGGCATTTATCAACTTCCGCATCCCAACACACAACATCAAAAGGTACACTAAATTCTGCAAAATTGCTGCAAAATAGTTTAAAATTAACGCTTGTACAATATTCACTGTTCCGGTCCTAGGCCAAGCTTGTGGCTCTCACACTGACGTTCCTGCCATCCARCAGGGCTGACAGCATCAGTGTAATACCTGGTTTTAGGGTCCGAGTGTACCCTAAGCGGATCAGTCTGGAGTTGTTCACTTTGGCCGAAAAGACAGGCATCAGGGTCAACTGGATGATACTCGGCTGCTATTCCAAAGCGAGTGTTACTGTTTCCTGCAGTCCAGGCGAGATTGACGGCCGTCTCCAACTTCTTGTTCACCTTCTGGTGAATGTTGTATGAAGCTGGAATTCATCCATCTTATAGACAACTGTGAAGTTGCTCTGGGTCAGTAGGGACTTCGAGGTCTCAAAATTCATCTGGTAGCCAGCCAGCCAACCCTCATAGCCAAGCACCAGAGCGCCCTGGATTGAAGGCCCAGCAATGTCAAAGTCCACATCACAGCCCAGGTTGATATACACTCTCTTTTACCCTGTATTGATTTTAGCATTCACCTGCCCTCCCCAGGTTAGGCGAGAAAGATGAATCAAAGGTCAGCTTCAGTCCACGAGCAAGCTGGTCTTCCACCGTGACCTCGGTGCCCAGGGTGCTGTCTGTGTTCCACTTCTCTGTAAATGCTAGTCTACACTCAGTCCATCTGTTTCCAGAGGTTTCCAGAGGTTTCCAGACTGCTGTTCACTTTGGTGGTTTCCATGTTGGCGGAGCCTGAGCTGGTAAATTCCAATCCATTCTCGGACTTTGTTTGCAAATCAAGTTTTATTAAGTCAAAGCCATAACCCTTGTGGACTTGCCAAGATCTGTGGGAGGCACAGCCATGTTCTTGGAGGCAGCTACGGCAGGGGTGCAGCAAGGAGGCTCTATAGGATTTCTTGTGGGTGGGGCTTGATTGCATTTTATGGCTTGGTCTTGAGTTTTTACTCTGTAGGTTAGAGTTTGACCTCCTGCATCTTGAGGGGTTGGGTACAGTCATTAGGGCCCTTAGCATGTTCTGTGGGTAGATCTGGGTAGGTGGAGGTCCTCAGGTGTGGGACTTAGCCAGTTTTGTACCTCAAGGGGCTGGCTCCCTTGAGGCACAAAAGGCCACTCCCTCGCCTTGAGGGGCTTACAATATACCACTTGGTGATGTAACTTCCCATGTGTGTACTATGTCCAGAGTACGCACAAAAATTACAGATTTTTTGTGCCGCCAGTGGTGATGCTGAGGCGGGTCCCTTGGCTGAGGCGAACACTGTACAGCCCCACAGTTGGCCCACGGACCTAAGGACCATGTAACACTTGCTGATAAGCTGATACGCTTCAAAAGTCTTTCCGGGCAAGAATGGAGTCTTCTCTTTTGGAAAAGACTGTTAGACAGTTTGCAAGTTTTTTCTCTGCAGATTACCTTGTTTATTCAATCAACTCCCAAGGGAGAGGTTTTTGTCCCCGCTGGTAAAGTGCAGACTCTCACTGAGCTTAGGGACTCTGAGGTTGGATCTCCAGTCCGCTTAAGTAAATGCTTTATAGCAAACTGCTTTCTTTCTCTATCAAGCTTGTTTACTCAACTGTAAGATGGAATAACAGTATTTTCCTCCCATAGCTGTTATGAGTTGTTTACGAAATAAAAGCATTGAAAAGAAAATGCTTGGGTCCTGGTGCAAAACTAGACAGCCCTGAGTTTAGTCCCCAGCACCAAGTAAAAGAGGAAGGGAGGAAAAAAGAAGAAAAGACAAAGAGGAAATGCTTGGTATTATGATTAACATATAAAACATTCAAAAATGAAAGTGCTACTGTGAAGCTAAGCGCATACATGAACATATGTGCACACGCATAGTCAACATTCATGTACCAGTGCGAATGTTCAGGAAGGTCTTGGTGTAGTCTGAATTCTCAACAAAGCTCAAATCCAAAGCACTATTTACTGGACCCCAAAACTGAATCATCTGACCGGGGTCTACAGATCAGCAGACATCAGGCCAATGCCACCAAGCAATGTCACTCTGTATGAACCACTTGATCCAAATCATCTGAATGAAGTGTACAGAAACTGGACTTTATCTTACTTACCCTAATTTTAAATTGCATGATGTAAACCTGCATCCGTTGGCCAAGGCTGGCCCTTGGGTCCGTCACCCAGACCCTCCCTTTCTTCCAGAACTCTCTGCCCACTGTTGCATTACTTGGGGATCAGCACCACATGGAACATCAGTTTCCATACTTCCAAGAGGCACACTGGCTAGACAATGCTGTGTATCTGACAGACCTCAAACATTGGGCCTTGCTGTGGCCATGGCAAGCCCATACTCTAGACAGAGACAAGAATGGTCCTATGGAATGGTCAAAATAGAATGACTTTAGAGTTCAGGACATGTAGGGGTCTCTGGAAAGCCCTTGTTGGCTTATTCCTTCCCTCTTGTCTTTCTCTCGCTCATGATGCTTGGCAGGCGGGCACTCTGCCACAAGCTCCATGCCCCCCTTGCCTACCTTTCATTTTGGGATAGTCTAGCCATGTTCCCCCCCCCTTTCCTACCTTTTACTTTGGGATAGTCTAGCCATGTCCCCCCCCCCAGCCATGTTTGTCACGTGTGAGATAGTCTAGCCGTGTTTGTCACGTGTGAGATAGTCTAGCCATGTTTGTCACGTGGCTCGGCTACCTGGTGTTGACAAAACTTCCCTAGAAGGAAGTAAGAGAGAGTTTATTCTGAATCAAATATTAATGGCCATTAATTAAAGCAAAGCGATTAATTTAAGCAAGCTTTTCTTTTCTTTTTATCTGTGTACGCAGGCTGCCTTCCCTAAGGAGATCGGGGGTCGGCATTGGGTGTGAGAAGATGGCTCAGGGGGAGGGAGTTTCCAAGCGGGGAATGTGTCAGGAGCAGACATAAGCACAGCACGTCAGCCATAATGACCTCCTGAAATGGAGGCACGGCTGCGCGGTGGGCATAGCAAGGTGGTCACGGAACCTTTAGAAACACAGGTAGGGTTGCAAGATGGCCATCGCAACGTTTTACAACAAAGGCATAATTACTGTCTCTTGGAACAGACAGCATGGGCCATTTGTAGTTAAGGTAACAGGTGGGGGCAGAGCCCGATCCTTGAGAAACAAATTAAATCATAACCAGGCATAAGCCTAGTTTGTCTTTACTCTAAGATGGCTTTAAGCCCAAGATGGCGGCAGACTGGTTCACAGTCCAGGAACCTGGGATCCAGATTATTCTGAATAACATGTACTAATAGGAGTTACATGTTCTTTTAAAGTCACAGAAGGAAAGAAAGTTTTAAGTCAAGGCATTTCCTAAAGATTGGCAACAGCCTCAGATAGGTGTGCTACAGCAAAGCAGGGGGAATCTTTGCTTTGGGGTTGGTAGAGCTGTTATGTTAATCTATTCTGAAGCTTTTATTTGATAGTTGAAAGGATCTTTTAGATTAGCCACAGATGAGTGATAAATGACTACCAAAGAGACTAACTATAGCCAAAACAATTTGGCTTTAAATCTGTAGTGTTTCAACTCTATAATAATCAATCATAATCAATAATCAATCAATCATGCAGAATCTTAGACTTTGTGTGTTTTTCCCCTGGAACCTGGAACTGGAGAGCCTCCAGGTTTAGCCTCCTGCACGCTGAGGTTACATGGACACCAGGCACCCCCCGCCCCACCATCTTTCATTGGAAATTTCCACTCCTACTTTCCACTAAGGACCCCAGCCATGACTGTAATTGTTACAAGGGAAACCAACATCAGCAGCTAGACATCTCAAGTCAAAGGTCTTCATCCCATGTGACTGAGGCTGGTTACTGTTGAGAAATGATTCTTCCTGTAAGTATTGTGGCCCAGGAGTTAGGGCTATCTAGTGGGGAAGAAGGGGGATCACATGCCTTGCGTGGAGGGTGGGGGACAGATCGTGCTATTAAAAATCCCAGGTTGGACAACAAACAGCCTGAGGGATGATTTCAGCTGGGATAATCAAAGGGATCCCTCCTTTCCAGACAGAGCTGATGAGGCTGCAGAGCCACTGAATATTTCATTGATGGAAAATTGGAGAGGGGGGGGTGGGGTGGTGAAGGGTATGGTCACTCAGGATGGAGATTCTGGTTTCATGACCAGCATACCCAGATGGCTGGTTGATCGTGCCACAGGAGAGAGTCTGTCTCTGCCCCACACCTGGTTTCTTGGCTGTGGAAGAGAGGAGATACCTTCTTTTCCCAGGGAAGTCAACCTGTGTTTGTGCTCTGTGTCTGAGAAGACGAGCAAACCCTCCCCTGCCACCCAGCCAGACCTCATTATCTCATAGGCACAAAAGTGTCTCCATTCCAGTTACACAGCAGACACGATGTCCGGACCCATTAAGCAGCAACCTCAAGTCAAGAACAAAGGAACCATGGCTGTCTCTGCCCTGGGAGACAGTTAGGGAAAAGAGGCTTACTAATGAATCTCCAACTGCAGCGAGACCTCAGAGCACGGTGGAGCCCAAGGTTAATGCAGCTGCCTGGGCCTGAGCTCTGCAGGGAAGACGGCCCATGCCGCTGATGAAGCCCCAGACAGAGAGGGAAGGGAGGCTGCTGCCAAACACCAGCTGGGGACGGCTTCCTGCTTCCGGCTTCCGCCAGGGTCTGAGCTTATTCCACCTCAGGCTGCACATTACGTCAGAACTCACGTTGTGGAGATTCTTAGCCACTTAGCGTTGGAAAGTCTCTAAACAGGACTGAAATGGGCACTGTCCGATGATCTCTGTCGTTCCCCCTCACTGGTCTCTCTGGTCCCGGCTTTTGCTGTATGGCCTAGTCACAGTGCATCACCTTAGCCACTGATGGCACATCTCTACTGTGAGCCAGGTACCACCACGAGCCTTGAGGAGACAGCAAGGAATGGGACAGAAGTTACTGTCCTGGAGCACTGGGGAAAGGGGGGTGGAGGAGAATATCAAGACTCTAGTAAACCACTAAACTGAAAGAGATCATTGTTGTAAAGGACAGATGCTATGACAATAATACAGCACAGAACAGGTGGTGGAGGTGGAGGTGGTGGAGGTGGAGGTGGAGGTGGAGGTGGTGGTGGTGGTGGTGGTGGTGGAGGTGGTGGAGGTGGAGGT
>BDUI01002743.1:73069-88881 GCA_002335545.1 Apodemus speciosus | reverse complement strand
CAGATTTATGGCAGCCCTCTTGGCGTAGCCTCTCTCATGTTAGGATTAAAAACATGAACCCTCATGCCCAACTAACATTTTGTTTAAAGCAAATGTAATATCGTGTGACATATGGTTGTACATGCTTGTAATTCCAGTACTTGGGAGGTGAAGGAGGGAGAATCAATCATTTTAAGTTAGCCTAGGCTATCTGAGACTCTGTCTGTAAAAGTAGCAATAATAAAAATATAAGATCATACTAAATAATGTGTTGCTATTGGCTATTTTTGTTTAAAAATTGAAAGTATTCTAATGCTGCACTGTTTACATTCTAATTTTCCCCACATATATTTTCCAATCATTGTCATTTTCTTTTTAATGGAAATAGTTCTCTATGCTGGTCTTTGGGGTACATTCCTTTAGTTCCACCACTGAGAAGTCAAAGAAAGAAGGCTGGTCCCTTGAGTTCGAGACCAGCCTCATCTACATAGTGAGTTTCAGGGTAACCAAATTACATGTGAGTTGCTCCCTTTGAAAACATAAAGGTTATAGTCTGGAGCATTTAAGAGTTGTGAGGTAGACTTAAAGGAGTGGCACTGTCAATAAATTTCAGAGTCTAATGTATGAAAAACACATTTTAAAGTATTTTTAAGAATTTAACTTTATAAAGTGTCTTTAATTAGATAGTGATATTTATATTTTTGTGTCTTTAGATAGTGATATTTATATTTTGGTTCAGACTGAGATATTTTAAAATTGCATATGTATCCTAGAGTAATTTACATAAGAAAGAATCACTTTATCCTGCCACTGAGTTCAATTTATTTAGTTGCACAGATCTAAACTGTTGAAAATGTAAAAGAGGGCATTCAACTGCTTTAAAACATGGCATCRTAAGTACACTGACAGTACTCTGTATTTGAGAAGGAGAAATACATAAGCACTGGCTGCCTAGGGTTTCTGTTGGTGTGATGAAACACTGTGACCAACAGCAACATGGGGAGGAAAGAATTTCAGCTTTCAGTTTCACATTACAGTCTGTCACCAACAGAAGTGAGGGCAGGAACTCAAGACAGGAACCTGGAGGCAGGAACTGATGCAGAGTCCAAGGAGCAGTGTTCCTTATTGGCTTGCTCCTCAGTGCCTTCCTCAGCCTGATTCCTTATACAGCCCAGGACCGCCTGCCGAGAGGAGGTGTCAACAGCTGCTTTGAGCTAGGCCCTATTACATCAATCGTTAATCAAGGAAACGCCTCACAGGTTTGCCTGGTGAACAATCTGGGGACATTATCTCAGTTGGACTTTCTCTTCCAAAGTGTTTCCAGCATATATTAAGTTGACATTAAAAACTAACCAGCATGCTGTAGGTTTTAACCTGGGCTAGTTGGAAGGAATTCTGAAGATACAGGAATTTGAATACATTTAGATAATGGTGGTTGGTACTGAGTCATGGGTCCAAAACATGAAATTAAATAGAATAAAATGCTGTTTTTCATGTGTTTATTACAAATATGTTTTCTTTAGAAAGTTATATACATTGACTTTGAGAGTCCCTGATGATTTTTAGCATCTCTTAAGTACAGATTTCCTATTCAGATGGTTTAGGTGAGGATTATACATTTGTCCTTTATGTCATAACATGGCATGGGCATGTTGTCTGCCAAGGTGTAAATGCAGAGGTCAGAGGACAACATGCAGGAGGAGGAGGAGGAGGAGGAGGAGGAGGAGGAGGCAGTTCTGCTCCTCTACCGTGGCCTCAGAGATCAAACTTAGACTGTCAGACTTGTGACAAGAGTTTGCTTAACTATCTTGCTAGCCCGAAGCCTTTTATAGATTTTTTTTTTAAATTAGAACATCTTTAAATTGTTTTCTACTATAGGGATGTAAAGCAGGATAMTACCATAACATGTAGAGTGAACTATTAGCCCCGTGAGTCTGCTTTCTTTGAAATGCTTTTCTAGGAAGCTGGAATGTTGTCTTAGTGGTAAAGACTACTTGCTCTTGCAGAAGGCCCCAGCTTGCTGCCCAGTATCCACATGGCAGCTTACAACCATCCATACCTCATCTCCCAGGAGATTCGATACCTTCTTCTGACCTTTGCCAGCCCTAGTCAGTCATGTGCACAAATGTACATGGAGTTGAAACAACCATACATATATGTTTGTAAATGATCGTAACATGCAAGAGTGACATCTCATGGTTACTGATCAGACCTTTGTATTTTAATAGAAAGGTATATTCAGTACCGATCATTATTCTCTGATTTATCTGAACATGATACGTTATTATATTTTAAGTCTACAACCCAGAGCCTCATACATCATAAAGACAAACATCCTGCCACTGAGGCATATTCCAGGCTGGATGGGCCTTAATAGTTTGATAATTGGGCAGGGGCAGCTCTCTGTATTACACCTCACAGATGTCTGTTCTTTAAGAAATTTATATGTTACTTTATTTTTCTGACTTATGAATCTGTTCTGAGGGAAGTAACTCATTTTAATAAGGTAAGGGCATCAGCACGAGAAATCAAAAGTGATTTTCAGGCAAAACCCACCATCTACTGTCTACCAATTACTATGATAGGTTATTGGACCTAGATTAATAAAAACATGTATGTGATACTTTGTTAGTATTTGATTTCAAAGCACACTTTTTTCTTTATTTTAGTGTAAGCTTAGGATTTGTTAAAGACAGGTTATCACTGTATTGATCACTGGTCTTGAGCTTGTATGCTTGGGTCTGTCTTTCCACATCGGTCTCCCGAGTCGTTAGCCACATAAGGTTTCTCATAGAGCTGAAGCACAGTATGTGCTTCTAAGACATCTATCTAAGTGCTTTCTGCTGCCGAGGCGCTAGGGGTTTTAGGGTGAGGTGTAAACAGCATGCAGAGTACTTCAGAATTTGAGACTAGACTGACGGGAGGTAATGTGGGTAGTTCTGTGTTCGTAGCTTTCTGCATGAGAACATACTGAATTATTTTGTTTTAGGTTGATACATCTTTAATCAGCAATAAATCAACTTGTAATGAAACAAGTGAAATACCCAAGGATGGTAAAGCCCAGACACATTCAGAAAGGAAAAGGTTAAATGAAGATGGACTTCAGCTTGGTGAGCCACCCGCAAAGAAAGGTACTGGCTCTTCCGCTGCATGCAGGGGCCTCCYACACAGGAAATGACTGACCAAGGGCAGGCGAGAGGGGAGCCCAACCATCCTGAGAGTTTGTTTACATGCTCTAATCTGTCAGGGAATATATGCCTGGAAATTGTCTCATATTTAATCAGCAGGATTTTAGATGGTGAGCTTTTATCACTCTCTGCCTCATATTTCATTCTGTGCTTTTAATAGGTAGAAGTCACTTTCATAAAGGATGTGTTTTGCCAAAATCTGTTCTCATTCTTCATTCATCATTTTTTATGCATTTGGACAAATAGGGGATAGTTGACAGACTTTGGGACAAATATTGCCAACAAACCTGTACTTGAGCTGAACTTAAAATGGTAGAAGAAAGCCTCTTGAAGAATACTACTGTAAATTGAAAACTTTTTTGAAGTACTTAAAAAATGGTCAAATTTCTTAAAAGAAAAAGGGCAAATCCTTAAGATTCTAGAGTTGCTAGTAAGTAAACTAAGAAATCATCAAAATGTCAATTGCAAATTAGGAAAATGTTGAAAATCCGCTCAGCAGCTTTTAAGAAAGAGGGGTTAGCAGCTGGATGTGTTGTGTACCTGTGGCCCTGTGCTCAGGCCCGAATGTGTGTGGGTTTGAGGCCTTACTGGGCTACATATTAAACGGTCAGCAGAACAATAAAAACTAACTAAAAAGAGATATGGAKAGGCTGTACCAATACCAAATGAGGCAACACCAAGTTTTACCTCTTTTAGGTTAAAAAGACATCATAAATTATATGTTTTGAAAAATAAATATATTATTTTTATGTCTGAGTATTCCTGCATGTATTTATGTGTACTATGTGTGTACCTGGTGCCCTCAGTGATTAGAAGAAGGCAATAGATCCCCTGAAGCTGCAGTTACAGATGGTTGTGATCCACCATCTGGGTACTGGAAACGGAACTTCTCCAAGAAATGCTCTTATCCCTGACCCATCTACCCAGTTCAGGATATTACAAACTGTATCTAGTGAGCTTTTAATTTAACCCATAGTAGATGAGATAGCTCAATCTTGGTCTTATTACTGCTCTGACCAATGCTGCACAGAACAAGTTAAGGAAAGAAGGCTCATTGATTAGGCTAGACTCACAAGTCAGCGAGCCCCAGACATCCACTTTTCTAAGTGTTCCCAGTGCTGGAATTTCAGATGTGTGCTATCACATTCAGCTTTTTTCCTGTGGGTTCTGGGGATCAGTCTTGGGCTTTCCTTCTTACATGGCAAGCACTTCAACTGAATCCCTCATTCAAGCCTGTTAGCACTGGCCTTTGAGAAAGCCAGCAGAGCAGTCTCTATCCTAGAAATGTAGACATTAAGCCTACAAACATGCCTTGCATTCATGCTTAGTTATTTGAGCCCTTCCGCATGGATTCTGCTAACAGCTGTCCTATCTCTAAAGCACTCTAAAGCCACTAGCACTGGTTCCTTTCTCCATCTGAGGAAACAGTAAGGATGTAGCAGTTTAGTTAGTAAAAAGGTGGGGCTGCATGTCCTACCTTTGATACTGTATAAATTCTGAGAATGTCAATCCCCTCTTTATATTTATCTATTAAAAATTTAAGATTTTCAGTCTGTAAATCACTAACATAGTAACTTTACTTTGAAACTGTTCTTCAGGATGTAGTTTGTTGCTAGAATTTCACTATAATTCCCTGTCTCATAATGTTAGATAAAGGTCTGGGATTAAAGTTAAATAATAAATATTGGACATGATGAGACCAGAAGTAGCAGCCATCAATCACTTTTAGACTTTTTTTTTTTTTTTTTTTTGCCAACTCTGACTCAGAGCTATACTTTTTATATAAAAGTTATGTTTGTTTTTCTTAAAGTTCAGTTTTTCATCAGAAGTGCGATGTTCTTGGCATGTGAATGTTGGTTTATATGCAAGTTTTACTTTTTTTGCTAKATTAATAACARTGCCAATGTTCTTTTAAAGGGCTTATACTGGTTAGTCCACCTGACACCGAAGATCAAAACACAAGGGGAAAAATGCAGCAGCTTGTTTCAGAAGGTGTGGATGGCAATAGAGTTTTGCAGGAAAAGAACGAAGAGCTAAAAAGACTTTTAATTATTGGTGARACCGAACTCAGAAATGAAAAGGAGGAAAAAGAAGAATTAAACAAACAGGTTGTGAGTTTGCAGCAGCAACTTTGTTTCTTCGAAGAAAAGAACTCATCCCTGAAGGCAGAGGTAGAGCAAATCCAGGCCAGTTACRACACTGCAGTTGCTGAGCTCCAAACACAGAAAGCTGTGAACCGGGAGCAGGAGGACAGGGTCCTGAAATTGTCACAGGAGATGGAGACTGCTGCAAGAACTATCAAGAGCAATGTTTCACAGATAAAACGAATGCAAACAAAAATAGATGAATTGCGATCGCTTGATTCGCCTTCTCATATTTCAAAAATAGATTTACTCAATCTCCAGGATCTATCAAGTGGCGCTAAAGGGGATAATTTGCTGAACACGTTACAACAGCTTCCTGGTAGTGACTTGTCAAGCACATGGGTTAAAGAATACCATGCTCAGGAGCTCAGCAGGGAAAGTTCCTTCCACTCTAGTATTGAAGCCATCTGGGAAGAATGTAAAGAGATTGTGAAGGCGTCCTCCAAAAAGTCCCATCAGATTCAGGGACTAGAAGAACAAATTGAAAAATTACAGGTGGAAGTAAAAGGCTACAGGGACGAGAACAGTGAACTCCGAGCACAGGAGAGCGAGGGTAAGGATAGAGATCAACAGCTGAAGGAGAAAGACAGTCTTATCCAGCAGCTCGGAGCAGAACTGCAAGAAAAAAGTGTCAGTCTCGGTGTCCAGGTACAGCTTGTAGCAGAAAGAGAGCAAGCTCTTTCTCAGCTTTCCCAGGATGTTACCTGCTACAAGGCAAAGATAAAGGACCTTGAAGTGATGGTAGAGACCCAGAAAGATGAGTGTAAACGCTTAGTTGAGTTAGAGCAAAGCATTTTAGAGAAGGAATCTGCCATCTTAAAGCTGGAAGCAAATCGAAAGGAAGTTGAAGCAAAGCACCGGGATCACATCAAAAGCACCGAAGATTTAAGGGCAAAGGAAGTCAAGTTCAGAGAAGAAATCACACAGTTGGTGAATAATTTGCATGATACAAAACAATTACTTCAGTCAAAGGAAGAAGAAAATAAAATTAGCAGACAAGAGACAGAGAAGTGAGTTAAGTCTTCTTTAAATTAAACTTTTTATAGTGTGTTTGTACATACCCGAATGTGTATGTAGGGGTCAAAGAACAACTTGTGAGCCTGTCTATTTCCTGTAACATGTGGGCCCGAGGAATTRGACTCAGGTTATGAGGTTTGGCAGTAAGCTCCTCTGTTCACTAAGTAATTTGTTTCCAAGCTTTCATGTTTCTATGTAACTTTTGTACAATTAGATGGGCGTCAATTAATTTGGTAGAATATAGCATATATAGTGAGAGAAACACTTGAACTTTCTTCATATAAACCTTTAGAAACAAAAATTTTACATACAACTCCTCCGACTCCCCATGACACCCCCTGAAGCACTCACTGCTAGTTTACATGTTTTATGTTGGAAAAAGATGTAGTTCTGTGACAGATGCTGCTACTTCTCACAGTAATCCTAAGCAGCCAATGGTACCCACCACAGACAAGCAGTTTGTGATTCTTCTCTTCTGTTTAGATTGAAAGAGGAGCTTGCGGCAAACTCTGTTCTTATTCAAAATCTCAAAACAGACCTTCAGAGGAAGGAAGAAGATTATGCTGAGCTAAAAGAGAAATTCATTGATGCCAAAAAGCAGATTGAGCAGGTACAGAGGGAGGTGAGTTATATGAAAAGCTGTGTGGGCCATTTGGTGTGCTACAAATGTTCTTTAAGTTCCAAGTTTAGGGGTAGATTTTAGGTTTGAAAAGGACATCTGTAAACTTGAGTTTTTCTCTAAAATGATGAGTACTAATATTTTACAAAAGAAAATGCAGCTAGCACAAATGAAATTAGCATGAAACAAAATATGTGAATGTGATAGCTTTGGAAATGGCCCCCACCTGCCAAAGGTGTGTACGTACACCTTTATAGGACTAGATTTTTTTTTCTTCGAGACAGGATTTCTCTGTGTAGCCCTGGCTGTCCTGGAACTCACTCTGTAGACCAGGCTGGCCTTGAACTCAGAAATCCGCCTGCCTTTGCCTCCCAAGTGCTAGGATTAAGGCGTGTGCCACCACTGCCCGGCAGGACTAGATTTTTTTTTAAAAAAGAAATATAAAATTCATATTGTATGCTTTATATATAGTTCTAGAGTCTTTAAAAAGTATAAAATTCATGTTTCTCTAAAAAACAGAAATAGTTTTGTTTGAAGCTAATATTTAGGTTAGGCCGAGTGACTTATAATACATTTTCTTTGTAATTTAGATGTTTGACACCTACAGGGTGGTATGGCTATAGACTAACATAATTTCAAAAAAGGAAATTAATTACAAAATTTCAAAGTGTGAAACATACAAAGAAATCTTTAGGGAGGG
Organism: Apodemus speciosus; assembly: GCA_002335545.1. Taxonomy (NCBI): domain Eukaryota; kingdom Metazoa; phylum Chordata; class Mammalia; order Rodentia; family Muridae; genus Apodemus; species Apodemus speciosus. The sequence goes on along the minus strand of BDUI01002743.1, from coordinate 81,234 downwards.
AAAAAATCCATTTCATTTTTTCACGTCATTTTCCATGGGGGTAATACATGTGACCGGTTATTTTCTTGCCCTTTCATTTTCCTTTGCTCAGTATCCCCCCCACCCCTGTATCTTCTGATGAAAATTGAAAACATCTTGCTGGGTGTGGTGATGCACAACTTTAATCCCTGCATCCTGGAGGCAGGTCAATCTCTTGAGTTCAAGGCTAGCCTAGTCAACAGAGGAAGTTCCAGGACAGCCAGGACTACAGAGAGAAAACCTGTCTCAGAATCAAAGAAAGCATCTTCAGAACCTAGCCCTCCTCTCCCCAGCCCCCACCCCCTTYGCTTTTCTTCCTTTTCCTCAGCAGGCAAGCTGTACATCTTGGAAGCTACTATGTAAAAAAGAGGGGGACCACCGAAGTGACAGACTGGTGCTTGAGCTTAACTGACAAGGAGGTTGGCCACATGACTGACCATGTGATACAGAAAGCTACTTGTTGGGGGAGAGGGGCTGTGAAGATGGTGAAAGGAAGACCAGTGAGTTACGGAAAGCATGCTTAGGCCGGAAGTAGAAAAAAAGCGAAACTTCTGGCATTTAGTAATGTAGCACAGTATTAGTTCTTTTCTGATGAGATTAAAGGACATGTTCCCTGAAGACATTACCATATAATTTAAACAATAATAAAAATGCTCAAAATGTTCAATTTGCTTTATAAATTATGCTTTGTAGGTATCTGTAATGCGTGATGAAGAGAAATTATTGAGGGTTAAAATTAATGAACTGGAGAAAAAGAAAAACCAGTATTCTCAGGAATTAGATATGAAACAACGAACCATTCAGCAACTTAAGGTAGTGGTGGTGTTGTTAATGATGCTTGCATTCTATTCTGCTGTAATACTCTATTGCCCGATAAAGTATGGTATTTATTTATCTACTGTATTAAATTTTGTTTTGCTGCTTTGCGATAGGGTGTTACTTTGTAGTYTAGACTGGCGTTGACCTCATGGCAAAATCTTCTGCCAACTCTTCTCAGGTGTCAGGATTATAAGCACTAGCCACCAGACCCTACTGCCATGTGATCATTTGTTTGTTTAAGTCAAGATAGTGTTATTATAGTCCAGATGGATCGTTTCCCTTGAATGATCCGTCCTGAAACAGATGCCACAGAGATGCCCTTAGGGTGGAAAGACTATTTCTCAGGGGTCCCTTAACACTATTGGAAGACACAGATATTTACATTGTGATTCACAACAATAGCAAAGTTACAATTGTGAAATAGCAACAAAAACTTTATGGTAGGAGTCGCCATAAAGGGAGTCCCATTTGAGGGACTGTATTAAAGGGTCCCAGCATTAGGAAGGTTGAGAGCCACTGGTCTACAGATGGTATGAGAATAGAGAGTGTAGTCTTGGTGACCAGACATGCTGTAACTAGAACTGTAGGCCTTGTTGTCCATATTGAACTTTCTCCTTAAGATTCCTGATTCTTTTCTCAAACTTTACAGCAGTTTTTTTGATAGAGGGCTCTTATGCTCTCTATTTAATAATAGGGATTTGAAAAATTCCGAGTATACATTATACTTCCATTTCCCTTGATTTTACATTTTATGATATGTGAGAACACATTTCTGAGTAGGTATAATGACAGAACTGAGATTCAAAGCATAATATTTTTGGTTGTCTGTATTTTTAGTCAATTCCATTTGCGTTTATTTATGTGGGCATGTGTTTATATGAGGAAAGGTGTGTCTGCACATGTCATAGCACATGTATACCCCACTTCACGTGTAGAGGTCAGAGGACAGACACCCTGTGGGACTTTCCTTCCTCCATTCTGTTCCAGAAACGGAGCTCAGGCTCCCCAGGCCTGGCCATGCCGTGCTCACTTGGCCCGTCATGCTCGCCCACTTCCTGATGTTTTCCCATCGCAGACAGGGTTTTACTGTGTCTCTTTAAAGCCTCCSCTGGCTGTCCTTGAACTCAAGAAGATTAAATGCCACCACACCTATGTCCTAGTAAGACCTATGTAGTCACTATTCTAAAGGCTTTGTGATCTGGGAAAATGGACCCAGTGAATGAGACTAAAGTCTCATGCAATAGCCTGCTTGTTCAGAGCCTCAGTTTCTATTTTCAGGGTTAAGAAGTCACATGGACRAAGTTGTCATGAGGTCAAGTTGTATGCAATCACAAGACGTATACCAGGACAAGCCACACATGGCRAGAGCATGCTTTTCCATAGAGGTGTATATATAAAGGATAGTTAAAACATTTCATTGAATAACAACAGCAAGTAATGATGAATAATCTGAAGTAAAGTCAGTTCTATGGGCTATACCTTAGAGGAGCACAAAACACATTCCAGGAACAGTTCTGGGTTTGAAGGAACGGAAGTCTCAAGATTTTTGTCCCTTTTTTGGAGTGTTCTCACAAGCACTCAGAATTTTCATCCAATTCCTTCCTGGACCATGTTCCAACAACATACTATTAGCAACTAATAAGTATTGATTTCTGTGTGCCTGTAATTGTATTCATTAATTTTTTAGGAGCAGTTAAAAAATCAGAAAATGGAAGAAGCAGTACAACAGTATGAGAAAGTGTGCAAAGGTCAGAACCGAGTTCTTATTCTAGAATTAAATTGACTATTCTATTCCATAGTATAATAACAGTTAACATTGTTAACATTTTTCTTTGAAAATGTTGAAATGATTAATTCTGCTGAATAACTTAATAAACCTATAATTATGATTACTAGACAAACATTAAGTAATACTCAGTGTGATATTGATTCTTTGGTAATGGCCAGGACTGTTTTTGTTTTTGTTTTTGTTTTTNTCTTTCTCCAAGGTCAGTTTTTGCTACCTTTGTATGGTTTGGATGCATGGGCTTCCGCTGGAGCAAGGCTGACTTAGCAGGTGCTATCCTGTCAGAGAAAACTGACCTTTCCTTTCCCAGCAGGCCACAGTTGACAATAGCTTCTCAACTAGGAGTGAGGCTTTGTGCCCAATTTCACWCTGGGATTTGGTTTGATTTGGTTTTGCAAAGGTCTTATGCATGGTGTCCTGCGCAAGACCTTCCTGTCCCTTCTTCAGTTATCCCTGGGGGCTGGGAGGGGACGACCTTCCTATTCTTTCCCTTACCTCATTATCTTTGTACCTTTGTTGGAACTATGAATGTGATAAGTTTATTTTCTGGTGTTAGATTTCTGATTTTTGTTGTCCTTGTCCTCATGGTACCGTCGCATTATTATAGAAGTAGTGGGATGTGTTGAGACTGAGAGGCGAGGCCTCCTGCTTATGAGTCTCATCTGCAGTTGTCTTGGCTYTGCTAGGTGCTGGGCATTGCCACCTGGATTTTAGGATCAGTCTGCCCACCACTACAGAAAAACATACATAATTTTAATAGTGRTGGTGTTAAATCTATTGTTCTAGTTGGGAAGATTGCTATTTAACAAAATCTTTCATGGGTGATGGATATACCTTTTGTTTGTCTTAATTTTCAGTGGTTATTTCTGTTTTATTTTCAGTATACACATTTTTAGAATTTTTTCAAACTATTTTGAGTTGTTTGTGATGTTGTGATGTTGTTGTCAAACCTTTAGATCTCAGTGCTAAGGAGAAGCTGATTGAAGATATGCGTCTGACACTAGTGGAGCAGGAGCAGACTCAGGCCGAGCAGGACCAGGTGCTCGAGGCGAAGTCAGAGGAAGCCGACTGGCTGGCCGCAGGTACACACACAGCAGCTGCGTGTAGTTTATAATAATTTATAAGTTTAGAATACTTCTACCGGGCGGTGGTGGCGCAAACCTTTAATTCCAGCGCTTGGGAGGCAGAGGCAGGCGGATTTCTGAGTTCTAGGCCAGCCTGGTTGTCAGAGTGAGTTCCAGGACAGCCAGGACTACACAGAGAAACCCTGTCTCAAGAAAAAAGAAAAAAAAAAAAAAAAGAATGCTTTTACACTTGCCTTTCCCACTGTGATGAAAAAAATTTTTTTTTCTGAGTAAAATTGTATATCATGAAGAAATAACACAGCGTGGTGGGGCTAAAGAGAAGACTTAGTGAGAGCACGTGTAGCTGTCGGGACCTAGGTTCAGGTCCTAGCACCCACATGGTGGCTCTCAACCAACGCTCTAACTTCAGTTGCAGGAGATCCAGTGCCTCTTTTGATCTCAGTGGATCCCAGGCATGTACATGGAACACATATATCCATGCAGACAGAACACTCATCCACATAAAATTAAAAAAAACTGTAAAGAGAAAGCAAGCCTTGATTGATTTTTATACTTGCAAGCTTTTAATTTGTTTGTTATTTGTACATACTGATACTGATTCCATTTCTATCAACACCATTTACTTTTCTATGGTGTAGAAAATTTGTAACACTTGCTAATAACTAAGCTAGTTGGCACAAAAGGGAAGTAATGTATGTACTTATTTTTATGACACTTTTTACATAGAATTTTGTACATTTGCTGAGTTAGCCTCATTATCTACGTTTGGGAAACATGGCTGATGGTGACTGTGGCATGTTTGCGATTGCACATTAGTGTTCTGTCAGCCTGAGAGTACTCTGTAAGCTCTTGAACTGTACTGGTGGATGAAGGTTTTCCTAGCCATTTTTATAGACTTTAATTTTTTATTTTATTTTTTTGAGATCCCCAAGAATTTTTATATGATATTTCAGATTGAAATAAATTTATGCTCTGTATTTGGAAAAATAATCTTTGGGTACATGAGAAATCCCTGAAGTTTCTGTTCACTGGGGATTTGGTAACAGCAGCCAGAGAGAYGGCTCAGAGATGAAGAAGATTTTTGCCATTAAGTGGACCCAGGCTTGGTTTCCAACACTGACAAGGTGGCTTATCAGTAACTCCCGTCCAGGGATCTGACACCTTCTTCTGACTTCCTCGTACACCAGGCCTGATACATAAATACATACATGTATGATATATATATTTGTGATGCACATACATACATACATACATACATACACACAAGCAAAGCAGTCTTAAAGAATTTTGTGAGACTCCTTAAAGTTCAGCTGTCAGAATGATTTTAGTCCCATCTTGGTCTGTATTTTAGCTCCACTGATTTTTCTTCCTTTCTTTTTGGTCAGTCATATTGCTACATATAACATTTGTCTGTCCTTTAAATCAGAATTGGATAAATGGAAAGAAAAATTCAAAGATCTGGAAACTAGAAGTAATCAAAGGTCAAATACCGAACCCATGGATGACATAGACGTGCTTAATAAGAAGTTCCGGAAGCTTCAGGACGAACTGCAGGTATCACCTCCCTCCCTCCCCCTCCCTCCCCCTCCCTCCCTCTCCCTCCCTTTCCCTCATAGCAGCTTCTGTACTGGTCCATTGTATTTCTGGTAAGAGAATTCAGCATTTTGTATTTTATAACTAGTTTTGTGGGTAAAATAATACATGGCGATTAGTAATATAGAGAAAAAACTTAACAGTACATTTTGAAAAATACCCTGGGGAAAATTCCCAAGACATAACTTATAATGAGCAAATGAGAGCACATTGATTGTGTCCTCAACTTTATGTTTTATATGTGTAATTGACTTGGGGTGTGTGTGTGTGTGTGTGTGTGTGTGTGTGTGTACTCACATGCCACAGCACGTGGAGGTCAGAAAACATTTTTCAGGAGTTTATGCTGCTCAGCAGCGTCTTCCAGGCCAGCTGGTCCACAAGTGAGTTCAGGGTCATTCTCTCTGCCCCCCATTCTGTCGTTGGAGTGCTGGGGTTGCAGATGGATGCCACCATATATATTTTAAAGCATATTTAAAGTTCTAGGATTATCTTTTAGTTGTAAGGCTTTTGCAGCTAGCATTTCTATCTCCCAAGCCCTGACTCTGTATATAGAATTTTAAAGTTACTGCTTTTCCTATCTTTGAATATATTTTTCTGTTCCACTTTTTACTTAACAGATATAGCTCTGGAGAAGACAGCCATTGGGAGACTTTGATTATTGTTAACTTTTTCCAAGTTTGATTATCAAATTAGATTAATGTTATATATCTGAACAATGAAACATGAAAATAAGCTATATAAAAGAAATCTATTTTGCATTTTTATGTATTCTTGTTCAGGTTTAATATACTGTATGTAGAATACAGTATTTAGGGAAACAAATACTTTTTTTGATGGTATTAATAATTCCTAGAGGCTATCATGAAACACACACACACACACACACACACACACACACACACACACACACACACACACACACATATATATGTTATGAAATATCTATATATCGAAGATGCCCTTGGGCTTTGATCCTCCTGTCTTTGCCCCCAGATGCCGGGATTATTGGAGTGCAGCCCCGTGCTTAGTTTTGCATCTGAGTTTTTTTGCTTTTTGGTTTTTTTCCTTTTGTAACAGGATTTCTCTCTGGAGTTCTGGCATTCCTAGAACTCACAGGAATTCACTTGCCTCTGCCTCCTAAGTGCTGTGATTCAAGGAGTGCCCTGAGTTACTAAAATAAGAGGAAAAATTACTTTTCTTTGTAATGATTAATTACATACTTTAGAGTATATCTTTATCATTGTGAAAATCCAAGAGCAACTGGAACAATTATCCATTTATTGTGACAAATCATCAGCCATATTAAGGTTGTTACTTGTTGCTGTATTTGCATTTTTCTGAGATAATGTAATCTTCTATGTTGCAAAATATGTTATTCTGATATGGAGTGCTGTTTTGTTTTGGAGTTTTCTTTGGGTTTTCAGTGTCTGAAATTAGATTGCCATGAGAACAATCTTAGCTCTATGGAATTCAGTTTGAAAATCACTTAATCTATATTCTCTGAGCATCTATTCTGAATGTTCCTTTTATAAGTTATACAAGTTATAGGTAAGTTTGTGTTTTATTTTTGGAACTGTGTGATGCATGTAGGAATATTTGAGTCACTGCAACTCTTACAGAAATGTCAATTGTTTAGTTTGTCTTAAGCTTGTTGGTGAAGGGACTTCATAGGGAAATACTGTTTATAAGTGAAAGCAAGCCCAGTTAATGTTTCTTATTAAAATCTAAAGTAAATTCATATTGTTATTTACCAAAAAACTACTTGTTTGATAGTTTTTAAAAAGGTGAACTGGATGGGTTTCATTCAGATATTATTAAAACCTTTGCCATGTGAAAATAACTTTTATTATCTTTACCCAGGGATCTGAAGAGAAATATAAAGGTGATAGGAAGAAGTGGTTAGAAGAAAAAGCCGTCCTTACCAGTCAAGCAAAGGAAGCAGAGAATCTACGAAACAGGGAGATGAAAAAATATGCCGAAGACAGGGAGCGCTGCTTAAAGCTACAGAATGAAGTGGTTGGTAGCAGTGGTTTGGRTGTAGTTCATCTTTTCCCCTCGGTTTGTTAGGATTCCTTTTGTGAGATAGCCTCCCCCATTTGATCGTGACATTGGTTCTTACGCTTTCCTACCCTTTCTCACTTCGTTTAGCCACTTGGAAAATGCCTGGTTGTATTTCTCTGTTTGTTAAGGATGCTTAACGGTTTCCATGTTTACTGGCTGTCTGTACTTCCATCTTTAGTAAACTGTTCTCAAGAGCCCAAGTGGGGTCTGTTTGATTTTTAATTTTTTGCATGTGTTTAATAGTTTGAGTTCTTTATGTCTAGATAGTAATCATCTTATGAGATATGTAGCTAGCCAAGATTCTGTATGTTCTCTCTTCACAGAGGCTTTTTACCTTTTTCTAATACTGTTTGTCAGTTCTTGAGATTATTTCATGCGCTAATGGAGGAAGACTGCCTGTGGTTATATTTTATAGTGTTTCAGAGCTTCAGGCCTTTTGATTCACTTTGATTTTATTTTTGTGCAGGATAAGAGAAATAGAGTCTTAGCATTTTTATTCTGCACTTGGTTRTCCAGATTTCCTGGTGCTAAAGTGGCTGAGTTTGTCCATTTATTGTGTTTTAATCTTTGTCAAAAATTCGGTGTTGGTAGCTCTGTGAGTTTAAGTCTGTCCTCTCTTTCTATTCCCTGTGGAAACACAGGTGCTGCTGTGCATGGGTGGTGCTGTTTGAGTCCCGGGACCTGGGGTTGCTCCAGGTCTTTCCTTCTGCGCAGGACTGCTTTGGTTAGCTGTCATCTTGTAAGGCCTCTGTCCATCTGTCATCTTTTGTAAAGTCCTCTGTGAATTTTAGGATTAACCCCCC